>JAVTVJ010010909.1:0-59010 GCA_034509425.1 Eopsaltria australis | reverse complement strand
CACAAAAATTTGAATGATTTTTAGTGTCCATCACCAAATTTTCTACAACTACTTGGTCACAAGCAGTTCTCAAGCATGCACATCCATTGCCTATATACACAAGCACTGTTTCAGGATCCTCTTTAGGATGAATTTCAAAATGACAGATATTCTCTTCTGCGTCTAAGTAAATGTCCTGAGCTCTGATTGCATTACTTTAACAGATGAACCCTAGTTGTTCCCGGACAATACGAGTTTCTAAATCCACAGTTTGCCATTTCTTATCAATTTGACAGGTCCATTGCTTATGCTCAAAAGGATAAAGAAAAGTTCCACCCCAATTCAGCCCCAATGCAATGATAGGGAATACTGAATGCACTGAAGCATGACATATGGTTAACATTCACTGAGTTAATATGTTTGATAACAACCACTGGTGGGTTAATGACAACTGCAGTGGTCGTTGTAATTTGGTTAAATCTCTAATTGTGACAGCCAATTTATTCTTTAGTACTTCTGAATCAATGCTATTCAAGATTCCCAATCCTGTTCCCACACCGGTTATGTCTCTTTGTGTTAAAAGATGAACAAGTTGGCTGAATTTCTGTGCATTAGCAATTTAACTTGTTTGAGAGACCATACCTGGTCCTGATTATATTTGGTCCAATTTCAAAAATTTTCAGGCTTAGCATAACCGATGGTTGGGTGATAGATATTACAACATCAACTTCAAGTCCCCCCCCCCAGTATCTTGTATTGTTCTTACCACACATGATTTTATGGGAAAATTATACAACAGCTAAGTTCAGCAAAAAGTTCAGCAATTAATTTACATTGTATTCATCACCTCATGTTACCATAAAGGGAGGGAAAAACATTATTCTTGTCATCCATCACAAGGGGGGTGCTTATACCATGGTATGTAGCTACTGCACTCAGTATGGGCTTTGCTATGGCATTTATTTTAAATCTATAAATTCTTCATGTCCCTCGGAGTTCCCCTGTGAAAAATAAACACAACAGAGCCTGCCACCAAGGGGCAGAAAAGGTTAAAATGATGAAATTATCCAGCGTGTATTTGTCCGATGCTCCTTCCCTAGGGCATCAGAGGCTGTCCATGCTTTTTGCTGCCAAAAAGAAAGCCACTCAGTCCATTCCTGAAACACAGCATAGAAATAAGTATAGATACAAACAAGAAAGATATTCTGTACTTCACGTCGGAGAACACTCCAAACAGCTATCAGCTCGCCAACTTGGGCGCTGCCTTCCCCCTCTGTTTCACCGGAGGAAGTGTGGAGGGCTACCTTAATAACTGAGGCAGGTTTGTCTTGGCTGCTACTGAAGCTTTCTTGTATTGCCAGGTTTTTTACAGCTCCTTCAGTTATTGAGAAAGTGTTACAATAGTGTTCAATCTGAGCATCCCACTTTCTAACTAAGGCCCTCTGGGCCACCCCGTCAGGTGGGGGGGGTCCCAGTAGAAATTGTTTTAATAACTTTGAAAGGGCCTTTTAAAACAATTGGCTGTTGTCGTGCAATTTTCTCCACTTCTATCAGAGCAAAGCTAACCAGAAACAGCCCCTTTTCCCAGATAGTGTGTCTTTTTTCAGCATCTCTGAAGCCACGGGAGTGAAAACCAACAGGCCTTGTTGGGCCCTCTGGGCCTCGCTGCCAGAGGTGTACTGACAGCCCTGAGAAAGCAAATCCCCATTCCACTTGGAAAGGATCTGTAGGGTGAATGGGGCCTAGGGCTTGGTGAGCTGTTGCTTCAAAAATCAGCAATTGTAAGGCTTCTTCTTGAGAAGTATCCCATTCCCATTTCACCCCTTTTCTCAGCAAGTTATAAAGAGGTCTGGCAATTATGGAAAAATCAGGGATGTGTTTTCTCCAGAATACCAATAACCCTAAAGCATGTTGGAGATGTTTCCTAGATTCAGGCATTTTAATCTGATCTAAAAAGGTTAAGGTTTCAGGTGGGATATCCTTCCACCAAATTCCCAAAAACCAGTTTACCTGGTTTTGAGGACAGAGGTGTTTTGGGTCGTTGCCTGGACTTTGAAGGAAAGGCTGCTTTGGCTCACTTCCCAGGCTCTGAGGGAGGGGTTGCTTAGGCTCACTGCCCAGACTTTGAGAAAGCAAGGGGGGTCCACTATTGTCTGGGTTTTCACTATGAGGGACCCCAATGTCCCTGCTAGCCAGTGTTTTCCCTGATTTTTCTTGTGGGGTTTTTACAGGTCCACATTTTCTATTGTAATTAATCAGATCTTCTGCAACCTCACTACATGTATAAACTTTGCGATCACTGGCAGGTGAATTCAAGTGTGAACCCAACGGCTGAGAAGGTGTAGAATTTGGGGCATTCCCGGGATCAGTAGATCCAGTTTGATCTGTCAGGTTTTCAAGGAATCTTTCCAGCTTCTCTACGGGACCCACAACTGCTATGGTTTTCTGTAAGACAATCGCTGTGGGTTTGAGTGATTCTGGGGGACCCCGAATTAAAGGGGTCTTGATTTCAGGTTTCACAGGCAGTTGCACAGGGGATTCATATTCAGGAATTAACTTCTTTTCATGTATCATTTGCAGACAAGCGGCTTTGTGAACGCTTTCTAGAAGTTGATCAGGGGTACTAACAATAGCTAAAGGGTCTCCGCTTTCTGGAGGATTGAGTCCCCCGGCCCGGAAAGTTGCATGCTGAGTTGGGGACGAGGTGTTATGTTTGTCTCCTGTTGTTAAGAAAACACCATGTCCCCAGTATCCACTGGCCTCCTGTTCAGTTAAATGAATTTGGTCTCCTCCGGTGAGTGACACTTGGGAGACATATTCTGTTTTAATTAAAGGTGTCATAGGAGGACAGCAGTTTTCCCCACAATTTTTTACTTGCTTTAATTCTCTGTGGGGGTAAAGTGATTCCTTTTCCTTTGTGTCTTGTGGTGGATCGGTGTTCCTTGAGTTTTTAATACATTTTTCTCTCAAGAGATCTTGTAACAAGAGAATATAATTCTCTTTTTCCTCTAATTGTTTCTGTAAAATTTCTACTAAGTTTTGCAGGGAGTCTATTATTGTTTCCTGTTCACTGCACTGCTTAAAGCGGTGATCTATAGCCGATGTAAGGCATGCTCCTAGTACAGAGCAAATGACAGCTTTATCTCGGCCAAGTTTGAAATTTGACCCACGCTGTAAAGAGTAAATTCTATCAATCACATTTTCTAAATTAAACCAGTTGTTTTGTGCCCACTCTTCCCCTCCTGGAGAGGGTCGGGCATTGTGTTTTGCTAACAAAGCATAAAATGCAGCTGTATGTTTTGTTTTAGTGTTTGAGGTCATGTTTTCAAAGGGATAATGAAAACCGCTTTAGGGAGGTAAAACTTAGTTGCATCCACAGTCCCGAGAGCCGGGCTGTGTTCCCCTTCTCTTCCCTAAAGTGGCGAAGAGACTAAGTCTCCTGGAGGCTCTGTTTAGTTACAATCCGTTGCCTCTCCTAACACCCAGTAGACTAACTCCTTACACATCCACCTTAAAAAGAAACACAACACTCCCCCTTTTGCACTAAGAGATTCTTTTGTGAAATTCTGAAGACAGAACCCTCAACAGAGTATAGGGGTGCTTTTCACCGAGGCATGTGCAGTTTGCGGGAAATTCGAGATGCCCCCCTTGCTTTCTAGACACCGCTCACCCTTTTGGAGTGTCGGGCTAGGTGCGGCTGGAGCAAAACGTCCTTCTCCTGTTACAAATTACACAAAACCTTGCAGCCCCTTCTGCCTCAGAATCCTGTCCGTGACGCCAATTGATGTCACGATCCGCTCATAGGAGCAGGGGTCGTGATGGTTCGTTACTTTGAATCTCAGAGTGCAAAAGAAAACAGGGACAATTATTTTTGCTTCAATCAAAATCAAAAGCACTTTATTGAGTGCCAACAACACGCTTATGCGATAGAGGAGAGAGAGAGAGAGAGAAAAAAAAAGAGAGAGAGAAAAGGAAAGGGGGGTATAGCTACCACGGCACGACGAGGTCCTCGTTGTCCGGATCCGATGGATTCGTCTCATCTGTAGGGAGATCTCGTAGGAGTACCTTTTGAGAGTCTCTTTATAGTCTTTTCGAAAGCGGGGGGCAGGTAACCAAGAGATGAGGCAATCCCTCCAGAGACGAGGGGCAAGTAGCCAGCAGGTGGGGAGTAAGGCCCATTGTTTTAGAGTACAGGTGCAGCTGTACCGGACATATAGATCGGTTCTTTCCGTCCCGGTAGCCGGGCAGACACGGTTCCCACGGGAGTGTTCCAACACGCCTCTGCAGCACAGCTCAGCAGCACAGCTCTGCAGTACACCTGGGCACCTGGCAGGCATCCCACCAAGATCTGGCTGGACTTTATTGTGCAAATGTCCTTTTCCCCTCTTAGGGTCTCTGGGTTTTCGGCCTCTGCTTCTGTCGATGTTCGTGAGGCAGATAGGGATTTCCGTCCAGACTCTTACACCACCCCGTGGCTCACAATCGTCGTCAGGAACCTGTAGCGTTGTCACGATGCCTTCTGGAGTCAGTAGTGTTGTCACGATGTCTTCAGGACTTGTCCGTGCCAGTAGCATACCCCGGAAAACAGAGACAAAAGAGAAAAAGAGAAGGAAAAAGAAAAGGAAAAGAAAGCAAAAGAATAAGCAATTTTAATCACATAAAATTTTGTTTAAATTTCAACAGGGCAACAATTGCCTTATTATAGTAAAATTTCATTAATAATTATTCAAATAGACCAGTTTAATTTCTTATTATAGCTTAAAATCATATTAATAATTGATTAAATCGTTATACTTTAGGATTACATTAATACATTGTTACACCTTAAAATTACATTAATTGATTGAATCACAAACAATAAAAAAATACCTTAAAATTTCATTAATAATTGATTAAATTACAATGAGCAGTAAAGTATTTATCAAATTTCTTATTACACCTTAGCTCGCCTTGCATCAATAATGTCAGGGGTGTCCAGAGAGGATAAAACATCAACCAGATTATGCATATTCATTATGGATGTCAAGTATGCTACTCGTTTCATCATTCTCCAGTTCATGATATACAAAATTGCTGACAAGACAAAACCTACTAAAACTAGAATCAGGAGAACAATGATGGGATGACACAGCTTATTCAGGACCCCTGTGGCAGTAGGTGACCACCCAAAAAGGGTACCCCACTAACTGTGGTCAGCATCCCTTCTTACCCTTTCCAGAACACGATGTATTTTGTTTACATTGGGATGAACAGTTACCAGGATTTTCTGTCCGTTCTTCTTGATCTTCTCCAAAATTTCGATTAAATCCTGATGAAGCAACAATTGCTTTACGAGGGTAAGATTCATCCCAATGCGGGTAGGCACAACTTGGTGTATCAGTGAGTAACTGGATTGCAAAAGGTGATAAGAAGTGACTGAAGCTAAATAAGAAAAATCACATCCTATGATTTTAGTAAAATTGCAAACACAAAAATTTGAATGATTTTTAATATCCATTACTAAATTTTCTACAACTACTCAGTTGCATGCAGTTCTCAAGCATGCACATCCATTGCCTAAATACACAAGCACTGTTTCAGGATTCTCTTTAGGATAAATTTCAAAATGACAGATATTCTGTTCCGTGTCTAAGCAAATGTCCTGAGCTCTAATTGCATTACTTTCACAGATGATCCCTAGTTGTTCCCGGACAATACGAGTTTCTAAATCCACAGTTTGCCATTTCTTATCAATTTGACAGGTCCATTGCTTATGCTCAAAAGGATAGAGAATAGTTCCACCCCGATTCAGCCCCAATGCAATGATAGGGAATATTGAATGCACTGAAGCATTACATACGGTTAACATTCACTGAGTTAATATGTTTGATAACAACCACTGGTGGGTTAATGACAACTGCAGTGGTCGTTGTAATTTGGTTAAATCTCTAATTGTGACAGCCAATTTATTCATTAGTACTTCTGAATCAATGCTGTTCAAGATTCCCAATCCTGTTCCCACAACACCGGTTATGTCTCTTTGTGTTAAAAGATGAACAAGTTGGCTGAATTTCTGTGCATTAGCAATTTAACTTGTTTGAGAGACCATACCTGGTCCTGATTATATTTGGTCCAATTTCAAAAATTTTCAGGCTTAGCATAACCGATGGTTGGGTGATAGGTATCAACTTCAAGTCCCCCCCCCCCAGTATCTTGTATTGTTTTTACCACACATGATTTTATGGGAAAATTGTACAACAGCTAAGTTTAACAAAAAGTTCAGCAATTAATTTACATTGTATTATAACATCATCACCTCATGTTACCATAAAGGGAGGGAAAAAGCATTATTCTTGTCATCCAGCACAAGGGGGGTGCTTATACCATGATATGTAGCTACTGCACTCAGTATGGGCTTTGCTATGGCATTTATTTTAAATCTATAAATTCTTCATGTCCCTCGGAGTTCCCCTGTGAAAAGTAAACACAACAAAGCCTGCCACCAAGGGGCAGAAAAGGTTAAAATGATGGAATTATCCAGCATGTATTTGTCCGATGCTCCTTTCCTAGGGCATCAGAGGCTGTCCATGCCTTTTGCTGCCAAAAAGAAAGCCACTCAGTCCATTCCTGAAACACAGCATAGAAATAAGTAGAGATACAAACAAGAAAGATATTCTGTACTTCACATTGGAGAACACTCCAAACAGCTATCAGCTCGCCAACTTGGGCACTGCCTTCCCACTCTGTTTCACCGGAGGAAGTGTGGAGGGCTACCTTAATAACTGAGGCAGGTTTGTCTTGGCTGCTACTGAAGCCTTCTTGTATTGCCAGGTTTTTTACAGCTCCTTCCGTTATTGAGAAAGTGTTACACTAGTGTTCAATCTGAGCATCCCACTTTCTAACTAAGGCCCTCTGGACCACCCCGTCAGGTTGGGGGATCCCGGTAGGAACTGCCCTAATAATTTTGAAAAGGCAACTCAAAACAATCGGTTGCTGTTGTGTAATTTTCTCCACTTCTATCAGAGCTAAGCTGACCACAAACAGCTCCTTTTCCCAGATAGTGTGTCTTTTTTCAGCATCTCTGAAGCCATGGGAATAAATACCAACAGGCCTTGTTGGGCCCTCAGGGCCCCGCTGCCAGATGTGAACTGACAGCCCTGAGGAAGCAAACCCCCATTCCACTTGGAAAGGATCTGTAGGGTGAATAGGGCCTAGGGCTTGGTGAGCTGTTGCTTCAAAAACCAGTAATTGTAAGGCTTCTTCTTGAGAAGTATCCCATTCCCATTTCACCCCTTTTCTCAGCAAGTTAAAAAGAGGTCTGGCAATTATGGAAAAATCAGGGATGTGTTTTCTCCAGAACACCAATAACCCCAAAGCATGTTGGAGATCTTTCCTAGATTCAGGCATTTTAATCTGATATAAAAAGGTTAAGGTTTCAGGTGGGATATCCTTCCACCAAATTCCCAAAAAACAGTTTACCTGGTTCTGAGGACAAAGTTGTTTTGGCTCTTTGCCTGGACTTTGAAGGAAAGGTTGCTTTGGCTCACTTCCCAGGCTCTGAGGGAGGGGTTGCTTAGGCTCACTGCCCAGACTTTGAGAAAGCAAGGGGGGTCCACTATTTTCTGGGTTTTCACTATGAGGGACCCGAATGTCCCTGCTAGCCAGTGTTTTCTCTGATTTTTCTTGTGGGGTTTTTACAGGTCCACATTTTCTACTGTAATTAATCAGATCTTCTGCAACCTCACTACATGTATAAACTTTGCGACCACTGGCAGGTGAATTCAAGTGTGAACCCAACGGCTGAGAGGGTGTAGAATTTGGGGCGTTCCTGGGATCAGTAGATCCAGTTTGATCTGTCGGGTTTTCAAGGAATCTTTCCAGCTTCTCTACGGGGCCCACAACTGCTATGGTTTTCTGTAAGACAATCGCTGTGGCTTTGAGTGATTCTGGGGGACCCCGAATTAAAAGGGTCTTCATTTCAGGTTTCACAGGCATTTGCACAGGGGATTCATATTCAGGAATCAACTTCTTTTCATGTATCGTTTGCAGACAAGCGGCTTTGTGGACGCTTTCTAGAAGTTGATCGGGGTACTAACAATAGCTAAAGGGTCTCCACTTTCTGGAGGATTGAGTCCCCCAGCTTGGAAAGTTGCATGCTGAGTTGGGGACGAGGTGTTATGTTTGTCTCCTGTTGTTAAGAAAACATCATGGCCCCAGTATCCACTGGCCTCCTGTTCAGTTAAATGAATTTGGTCTCCTCCGGTGAGTGACACTTGGGAGACATATTCTGTTTTAATTAAAGGTGTCATAGGAGGACAGCAGTTTTCCCCACAATTTTTTACTTGCTTTAATTCTCTGTGGGGGTAAAGTGATTCCTTTTCCTTTGTGTCTTGTGGTGGATCGGTGTTCCTTGAGTTTTTAATACATTTTTCTCTCAAGAGATCTTGTAACAAGAGAATATAATTCTCTTTTTCCTCTAATTGTTTCTGTAAAATTTCTACTAAGTTTTGCAGGGAGTCTATTATTGTTTCCTGTTCACTGCACTGCTTAAAGCGGTGATCTATAGCCAATGTAAGGCATGCTCCTAGTACAGAGCAAATTACAGCCTTATCTTGGCCAAGTTTGAATTTTGACCCACGCTGTAAAGAGTAAATTATATCAATCACATTTTCTAAATTAAACCAGTTGTTTTGTGCCCACTCTTCCCCTCCTGGAGAGGGTCGGGCATTGTGTTTCGCTAACAAAGCATAAAATGCAGCTGTATGTTTTGTTTTAGTGTTTGAGGTCATGTTTTCAAAGGGATAATGAAAACCGCTTTAGGGAGGTAAAACTTAGTTGCATCCACAGTCCCGAGAGCCGGGCTGTGTTCCCCTTCTCTTCCCTAAAGTGGCGAAGAGACTAAGTCTCCTGGAGGCTCTGTTTAGTTACAATCCGTTGCCTCTCCTAACACCCAGTAGACTAACTCCTTACACATCCACCTTAAAAAGAAACACAACACTCCCCCTTTTGCACTAAGAGATTCTTTTGTGAAATTCTGAAGACAGAACCCTCAACAGAGTATAGGGGTGCTTTTCATCGAGGCATGTGCAGTTTGAGGGAAATTCGAGATGCCCCCCTTGCTTTCTAGACCGCTCACCCTTTCGGAGTGTCGGGCTAGGTGCGGCTGGAGCAAAACGTCCTTCCCCTGTTACAAATTACACAAAACCTTGCAGCCCCTTCTGCCTCAGAATCCTGTCCATGACGCCAATTGATGTCACAATCCGCTCGTAGGAGCAGGGGTCGTGATGGTTCGTTACTTTGAATCTCAGAGTGCAAAAGAAAACAGGGACAAGTATTTTTGCTTCAATCAAAATCAAAAGCACTTTATTGAGTGCCAACAACACGCTTATGCGATAGAGGACAGAGAGAGAGAGAAAAAAAAAGAGAGAGAGAAAAGGAAGGGGGGGTATAGCTACCACGGCACGACGAGGTCCTCGTTGTCCGGATCCGATGGATTCGTCTCATCCGTAGGGAGATCTCGTAGGAGTACCTTTTGAGAGTCTCTTTATAGTCTTTTCGAAAGCGGGGGGCGGGTAACCAAGAGATGAGGCAATCCCTCCAGAGACGAGGGGCAAGTAGCCAGCAGGTGGGGAGTAAGGCCCATTGTTTTAGAGTACAGGTGCAGCTGTACCAGACATACAGTTCGGTTCTTTCCATCCCGGTAGCCGGGAGGATGTGGTTCCCACGGGCATGTACCAACACGCCTCTGCAGCACAGCTCAGCAGCACAGCTCTGCGGTACATCTGGGCACCTGGCAGGCACCTCATCAAGATCTGGCTGGACTTTATTGTGCAAAAGTCCTTTTCCCCTCTTAGGGTCTCTGGGTTTTTGGCCTCTGCTTCTGTCGATGGTCGTGAGGCAGATAGGGATTTCTGTCCAGACTCTTACAGGGAGGGTAATAGAAAAACTAACTGTTGTGAATACTAGACTGAACCCAAAGGTGTGGGCAGTCCCAGGGAATATAGAAGTTAAAAGTGGGTCTTTTAAAACCATGTGTGTGTGTTCCCCTATAACACTCTAATCCTGCCAGTTATAGTACAAGACCTGACAATAGTAAATGACACTATTAAACCCAGGCACTCCATGGTCCTAGATTCTTATATCATCTTGAATCAGGTTCCCTCCTCACACTGGTGCTAAGGGATGCTTTCTAGAAATACCCTCTTATAGAGCATTATAAATAGTATTTTGCCTTTGAGTAGAAACAAGAGGGAGAAAAGATTAATTTACTCCATCCCTAGGCATGAAATCCTTACAGTAGGTGAAAGACTTGCTCCTATTGAGAGAATGGGGGGGAAGTAGTAGGTGAAACCACTGTGATATTGTTCAGTTTTTTGAACAGTAGAAGAGTTGTGTTTGAACACTACAAGACAGGGACCAGCTCTGGGCTCTGATATACTGTGTATGATAAAGAGAGTGAACACAAAGAGAAAAGAAAAACTGGGAAATGCAAATAGTACATAGAAAGATGGATTTTCTTTTAAAGATTTTTATTCACTAAGAAAACAAATGGTTTTAAACTGTAGAAAAATTGTCAAAAATATCTTTGATGGTTCAAAGAGTTGTGAAAATAGTGGTTTCTTCTGTAAACTTAAAAATTTGAACACATCTTTATCTGAGGGAATTATAAAAATTGTGGTAAATGAATTTGGAGATTTAATTCCTTTTTTTACATTAAGTTTTGTATAGAGCCGAAAAGCTCTGTTTGGAGGGGACCCAATCCTCTCTACTCTTTGTGTGTTTTATTGTGAAAAGCCGGAGTTGGCAGGGTTCAATCCTGAAGTCAACTCTGCTGCCGCCTTACAAGGATGGTACTGTCCCTATACAGGCCTAGAAATTTAAGAATACAGAGAATTTTACAAGTACCAATACCCCAGACAAAAAGAGCTACAACAGTTTTTTTAAATTGGTGGGGTACTGCAGAACATGGACTGGGGATTTTTCTGTTTTGACCAGACTTTGAACTGACTTTTTGGCCCACAACAGTCCTAGTGCTATGGTATAGACATCAGAGGGAAAACGAAGCTTTAGAAAACTGAAGAACAAATTATTTAATGCTCTTCCAAATTCAGAAAAGAGATTTAGGTTGTGTGTAGAGGTAGAACAGAGCCACACTGGAAGTTTTAGTACAGGAACACGGGGGAACGCGGTGACCTGTTGTTTATTTTTCTAAACTGTTAGACCCTGTGGCCAGGGGCTGACTTCATTGTCTGCAGAATTGTGCAGCCACAGCCCTAATGGTAACTGAGGCCTGAAAATTAACAATAACAGGATGTTTGATTGTTAAGGTTTCACATCAGATTGGGGCTTTGTTGACTGAGGGAGCCTCTAGGTGGATGGCTAACACTCAGTTATTGCAGTATGAATCTTGTTTGGTGAAACAGGAGAATTTGGGGCTGAGGAGTGAAAAAGGGTCAAACCCAGCCTCCTGTCTGAACGGCCCTGGAGAGGGGGGGCTGGGAAGAAACCCATGGCTACCTTTGAGTAGTAAATCTCCAAGCGCAGACCAGAGAGCGTTTGCTAAACACTCCCTGGCCTGGGGGAGAAGGTGTGTTTATTGATGAGTCTTCAACAGTGATAGAGGGGAGGTTGCCACCCACATGGTCTGCTCAGACAGCCCAGCTGTGTGCACTTGTGAGAGCCTTTAAATTATATCGAAACAAACTAGTGAATGTTTTTACTGATTCTAAATATGCATATGGGTAATACATGCATTTAGAAAGAGAGGAATAAAGAAAAACAAAAGATTAAAGCAAAAATGCTAGGTACAACTGTTAGAGATTATAAACAGTGAATTGAAAGATATAATGAAAAGGTGAAGTTTCTATATGAGAAACTGATTACCGAAAAAAATAAAATGGACAGACCAAGACAAATTGTATAGAGGTAGTGGAATGACAGACAAAGATAAAACAAGACTTAGAAGAAGAAGAATTAAAAAAACAGAGAAAAATGGTTTGTGGATAGATCAACAAATGTTATAAAAGGGAAAAGAAAGTCAGGGTATACAATAGTAGATGGGAAGTCAAGAAAAATAATAGTCGGGACCCTTAAGTGCTAGTTAGTCAGCACAGACTTGTGAGTTATATACAATTTTACAAGCACTTAAAAGGCTAAAAGGGAAGAAAAGGACAATTTTACTGATTCCAAATATGCTTTTGGGATAGTCCACACCTTTAGAAAAATTTGAGAAGAAAAAAGTTTAAGCAGCACTTGCAAACTAGAGTTAGTTCATGAAAAATTAATAAGACAAATCCTAGAGGTTATTAGAGGACCGGAAGCAATTTTAGTAGTACATGTTTAAGAACACCAAGTAGGGATACAATTTCAAACTCGAGAAAATAATTAAACAAATAGAAAAACTAAGAAAACAACATTATTGGTGATAAATATTCCAGAAATCAGAGGGGATAAGACCCAGGAATATCCCTCACATCCCTCCTAATAAGAAATTGAAGGATATGAAAAAATAAAAGAAAAGTGAAAAGAAGGCAAATGGAAATTATCTGATGGAAAATAATTATCTAACGACTATACCAGGAAGGTTTTAAAGAGACTTCATCAACAGAAAACCTGGAAAGAAGTCTCTCTAACACCTCACTGGGAAGGTCCTTTCCTTGTACTTGTAACCACAAACACAGCAATATGAACGGCTGAGAAGGGCTGGACATACTTCTCAAGTAAAGAAAATTAAATGTCAGGAGGAGTCTCCTGAATGGAAAGTAACTTCTCCTCCAGGAAGCTTAAAGATAAAAGTGCACCGACATACTGAATGACTGAAGGAGATAAGTTGCTTGGTACCAAGGTGCGAATGTTATCCATTTGTTCACTTTAAGTATAGTTATTGTCAAGAAATTTGGGTTACACATTGTAAGAGGGGATACAAACCAAAAGAACTTTGTACAGGGTGCTTGGAGAAGGAATACGCTTTAACCACCCATACCTTAGTAGTCGCCACTAACGCAGGCATATTAGAATTAGACTCTCCAAAGTGGTATCACTTGTTAAAAAAGGGGAAGAGGGGTAAATTAGATTCAAAGGCACAGGCCCTAGCAATTGAGTGCTGACGGTCAAACAAGGTACCCTGTAGTGCCGATGCAGTCAAACTATCAAGGTGGGACATCTTTAAAAAGAGGTATGCGGCTCATTCCAATTATGGTTCCCCTGAAGAATACCCCTGCTGCCGAGAAGATGGACTCCCTTGCCACGGGTGGCAACCCCGTGGGCGTAGGCAGAGGCAGAGGAGTACGCCTGTGGGAAATCCTGATGATTCTGAGTCTAGTGATGAACAGGACGGCCAGTCTGCTCCCTGAGAATCACCTCAGTGTTGAGAAGCAGAGCCCAACCCAAGACTGTGAGCAGCACTTTAAGACCACCCAAACAGAACAGGTGGCTATAGAGACCATGGCATACCAGACCCACTATGACTGAAAAAGTGGCAATGAGAAGGGAAACTGCATACATAATGACACTCAATATAAAATGTTTCAATTAAAAGAAGAAATCTGCTATGGCACGAAAGTAATTCCTATGGATTGGTGGTTAAAGGCACAATCCATGAAGAAATATAAGAAAGTATTAACTCATGTATTATACAAATGAGCAGTTGAGCCTGTGATACCCACCTGTGACAAATGTAATTGTTCTGTATAGATTGAAAAGAATATAGAAACAATGTTTTTGAAATATTCCCAAGTCAGTACAAGCTGCTATGATCGCAGCCAATTAAGAACGTGCACTATGGTTGGAAAACATACTGGGTTGGAGAAAATACAAAATATGACAAAAGATTTTCTGTCAGTAATGAGGGCTTAATGACTAATTATCTCAATGATAATGATGAACGAATTTGCTTATGATATAACAAAATTTTTTGTTTTGCAAGAGACGAGAAAAGGGTAGATCCAGAGACTAGGATGAAACAAATTGTTCAAGAATTAAAGAAACAGGAGTCAGAAACAAAGAGAAATGTAGTTGTTAAGTCTTATAAATATGGAAGGATGAAATTAAAATTGTATAATAAGCAAACCTAATCAAACTTACCACAAAAGCACGAATTAATATTTTAATATATAAGGGGAGGGACTGTAGTATATTGTTGCGGTGGTTCGGAACCAGAGGACTTCCGGACAGGTTCCACGGACAGAGGGTTTCCCCCCAGAGCTCCCAGGGGCAGCAGTTGGACCACCAATCCACGGACCCAAGCTCCTGCTATTGGTTACTGGACTTGTCTGTTATGTATTCCCGCTCTGGGAAATTCCCTGTCACTCCATAGTTCATTCGTTGTTCTCTCTGTTCCCCTCCCTTCCCTAAACCCCATTTGATCATGCACCCCAGCCCCTCCCCTGTATTGTCCCCTGCCCTCATCCTATTGGGTGTTTCCCCTTAAATACCGATGTAATAAGCTGCTCTTGGCTCTTGGTCCATGTGCTCCCTTTGGAGGCAATAAACCTACCGAAATCACATACCAAGAGACCTCCTTCTCTGGTAGTTCTTTGCTGTTTCACCACGCTCCGGGGGCAACACCTCCCCGGACCGAACGCGGGCCAGCTGTGCCCGAAGTAGGCACTCCGAGGAAGTCTTCCCGGTCGCGAACGACCTCCTAGGGTAGCGCTAGGACTCCGCTGCCGGTACCAGGGTGGGACCGAAGCAGGGAACGCAACAGTATATGTTGCAAAATAATTTCTGCTAAAATTCAAGATTACAGCATTTTACTGAGGTTGAGAGAAAGCACAAATGCCGGAAACAGGTAGCCCCAAAAATTGTGCATTTTGTGGGATTTCCTCATCTGGCAGAGCTCCAGGATATGTATCCTACATGTGTATAAACAAAGATATGGCTCCAGAATATGGATTCCATGTGTGCATATACAATAAATAATATACATCGCCAGAAACTCATTCCATCAGCAAAATCGACTACTGATTTCAGGAACTGTCGTCAGACGTGGCGGAAGGACAGGAAAAAACTACATTGTTGTATTGAAAAGATAAAATTAACAAAGAAGAAAAAAGGTATAAAAAGACACCTCATAGAAACTGCAGAGGGGAACTGGTGAGATTCGAACTGACAGTGTTTCGGACCCAGTTCACCCCAATGCCGATCGCCTGGCTCGGCGTTGTTTTTTTGCTTCGTGGCTCTTTTTCAAATTTTACACTTTGATTTTTAATAAATTCCCTTTAATCATAAAATTGGCTGATTCGTTTATAACAACATTAATTAGCTGTATAAACCTATAACAATTCTTTGAAAACTGAAAATCCTTTCAGAGTAGTAGATGTTGCCTGCATCTGCACGAGCTTGGATCCTGCTCTCCCATTCTGCAGTGACACTGGACAGCATCTCACCACTGCACTTGGGATGAGGAAGGGTGTTAACTGCACTGCTGAGCAGGGTTTTTTCAGCAGAATGTGAAAGCACAGTGTGCCAGCCACAGCTGAGACACCCTGGCTCCCTGTCATGGAGTAATCACAGTTGAAAATTCCTGGTGTAAAAAGAGGAGGTGGAGCCGAAAATGAGGTATCCAGTATGATAAGTTCCGCCTACAGACAACTCATAAAACCAGGAGAACACCTGGAGAGACCGTCTCTTTAGACTTCCGTCGGATCAAGAGAGGAAGTGGTTCTCTTCCCCCCGCGCCGTGTGATGAGGCCCCCACAGGCCACGCATGTGGCCTGGGCTAACAGGACAAAATGGCGCGGGGGGAGGGAGGTGAAAATGAAAGCACCCGACCCAGCTCTTCGGCAGAAACAGTTCAGCCAAGCCGACATTTTAACTACGGTAGGCAGCGCCAGGCTCCGCGGCTCTGAGCCCCGCTCTGTAGCCCCAGGCCGAAGTGACTCAGCTTGCGCCGGCCTCCGTTGGGCTGACCTGGGCCGGTTTCGTGGCACCGCTCGGCTCTGCCCGAGCTGGGAGAGGCTTTATTCTGATGCCCCCGGCCAAGGAACTTTACCGGCTCCGCTTCACCTAGCCTGGGCCAGGCCGGTCCCCCCTCTGCTGCGTGGCCCGGAGGGAAGAGGGTTTGGGGGCGGGCCCCATAGGGCTCAGGAGTGCTCCGCCGGTCAGCTCCACAGTGCGGCTCGGCGCTGGAGAGAGAAAAAACTCGGAATGGGCCCTTCCTATAGCTCGGATGCGGCTCCGTCGGCTACTTGCAACTCGGCGCGGGAGAGAGAGAGTTCGGGGCGGTACTGGAGAAGGCTTAAGCTCCTTCCCTCTCCCTCCCTCTCCTGCAGCCTGGGCACGGACCCGCCGAGCCCCTGCAACTCAAACATGTCTTAGATGGAAAAATGGCACAAACAAACTCTTTTCCCTCAGTTCAAACGCGGACTTACTACACTTAAACCACGCGGGAGAAAGTCATGTGACCATCGCCCAGCCAAAAGACAAATTAACTGTTTCCTTTTCAATACCAAGATGGCAATTGGGGGCATTAATTCCCTCCCCCCTCCCCCCCCTTCCCCCCCCCCACACAGAAAGAGCACAGGAATGAAGGCACATACAAAAGGTACATCATAGAGACTGTAAGTTAATGAATGTAACCAAGCTTATATTCAAAGAAGGAAGAGATGAGGAGTGCTTTGAAGCTGAAAATTCTCTTGTAAAAAACATGTTGATAGATTCGGCTATAATATCCCCTGTAATATATGAACAATGGTCTAAAAGAGGTGAGAAAAGGGGATGTAATGTTCTAGGTTGTAAGCACTGGGCTAAGACGCTTGTGCATAAAATTTCCTTGCCCCAGGAATAGTAGAAGAAGACTTGAGTTGCCGATAATGAAGAAAGGGGATTTCATTGCCACTGTAATAGAAATGTTCATCCTCAAAAAAACACCTCAATGACTGTTAAGAACGAGGTCCAGTCTCCTGTTAAAATCTAAAGGTTTAATAAAAAGACAATAAGGGACAAGGTATAGGGTAAAAGGTTACAATGTCCAGGTGATGCTGGGAACCCTTGGCACGGAGCCAAGAGCACATCTGACATGGTGAGAGACTCTCTTTATATACTTTTCTTATTGCATCAGCCTGTTACATATTCATAGACAAGTATACATATTCAAACTTTTCTCCAAACTATTTTACATTTTCCAAGTACTCGTTAGCATGGCTCCTCCTTGGGTCTGCCTTTTTAGAGCATGCGTAGTTTCTTTGGAGACTCCAATATCTTCTTTTGTCCATCGGTGTCCAGCAGATGGTTATTGTCGATAGAGATGTCCTGGGGCAGGAGCCTGTTACACCCATGCTTATCCAACTAAGCAGGTGGTTTAATTATTTTAAGCTAGGTACATTTTAACACAGCTACATTAGCCACTACATTTAAGCTAGAACAAAAAAACATTAAAGCATTTAAAAGTGATTATATTTCTATAACAAAAGCCACTTCCACAAGGAACAACATCATACACATAGCATTCATTATTTGCGAAAAGCCAACACTATAATATGTATTTATAACAATGACCATCATATGTCCATTGGTAGTAGTCCTGGGAAAGCTACTGAGGTGGGAAGGGGTCCAGAGAAGCAAATCTCTTTCCTTTGGGGGAGGGGGGGTTGCTTGCTGGGAAGTTGATAACCATGGAAACTATATTTCCTATGGGGAGTCAACATGATAGAACAAAAGAAAGCTTCTCTCTCTACATGAATTAAGAAAAGAACTTTTTTTTTTTTTTTCAGAGGTGGTGATTCAACTACAGGTCAAAGTGTTACCTTTTGTATGGGCAGTAGGAAAGAAATGAAAGGGGTGGGGAGGGGAAAAGAGTGTTCTAAAGGGTTTGTGCTGATGCCTGATTATTATTCCTGTTTTAAGTCTGTTAATAAAATTCTTTTTTTTTTTTTGTATTCCTTAAAGTATAAGCCTGCTTTGCCTACTATTAATCCTTATCTCACAACAAAATCAAATAATCTTGGCTACAAAATTAATGTTTCTACCTAGTTTTGATCCCCCAAACCTCAAAACCTCAACACTCCCAGTTACCCTCTAAGCCCAGGTCTCACCTCTGGGATGCAGATGTCACCTACAAAATTCCAATATCTGCAGTTGATGCTGGAAGTCACAATGTGCAAGGTATGCAAAAGCAGCTGTCATCCTTGAAAACTATTAGGTATAATTGCCCAGTTTTCTCATTCTTTCTATTCTGAGGGTGCTAAACTCCCTATTCTTTCAAATAACCACTGAAGCAATGACACAGGGGCAATATCTCTGTGAACCAAAACAGCACTTTCTATGTGCAATGCATCTTAGTTCTGGATCTCAAGGTTGGTTGTTTCCACTTTATGTGTCACTAAAAATACATTTTCTGCTAGTTGAATCCAGTGGTGAATTTTACTGATGCACAAGCCAAAGTGAACTTACATCTCTACTATTTTATCTGTATGGTCTATCAGGCTGTCTATAAAAGCTATTTGCTTGTATGGGCCCTGCCACACAATGTTGTCAGCAGAAAAAAATGGAAAGCAGAATTTCTTTTACTATTGGGAGCTATAACATAGGATAATTCAGAAGTCACAATAAAACCTCATGGATGTTCTCTGAAATGTGCTGGTGGTTTATTGCTGTCTAAAGGATGTCAGTTTTTTCCTGTCTCCTGAGTAAGCAGATGGGACTCTGAATACTGAAAGAAATGGATTATTTAGATTTAAAAGAGACTATAGTGAATAAGGAGGTATTACAGCACAGCTTGATAGAGCTCTAAGCTGAAAGGGTAGGGAGAATGTGGTTGTCCTAGGAGCATTTCTGACTTATAGGGCCCCTTGGGCAGTGCTAATAGGGAGGAATATGGGTACAGCTCTCTTTTGTTCACCCCTTTCAGAATAAGAAATGCAAAAGCAGTGCAGCATACCCATGACAAAGCCTCAGTGGTGGTTACAGAGTTAAGGACAGAAATGCTGTTTCCAGGGCTGGGTTATCTAGTCTAACCTGATAGTATCTGCTGGTGTGAATGTTTTATTACAGCTGGTTAAAACTACAATGACTTCCTTTCCCCTCAGGCTCATTATTGTTTGAGAGATGTGGTGGGAGGAAATGTGAACAGAAGCAATCTTGTTTTCATTCTTCTAACTTGACACTGAAACATAGTTTCAAAAATTAGAACAGACAAAAAGTTAGTAGAAATCAGTTAAAATAGACTCAGTATTTTAAAGAAAATAGAGTTAGTAAGTAGACCGAGCTGAAGTCAATGATTAACTAGAGAACTAAGTTGAGACAAGTTTGGAATGTAACTGAACAATTATTGGTCATTTAGGTGCTTATTCAACTGTGCTTGAAATAGGGAAATAGAAAACATTGCTTCATAGATCTAAGGGAATGTAGGCAGTTACTAATTTTCCTATTGAAGAAAAAAATGTCAGAAGGGACTGAAGGTTCCCTTAGAAGCAATTTGCATTGTCAAAAACCAAAGGGTGAAACAGTTCAAACAGAGGAAGAGGAATTTTACTTCATCATTCTAGCCCTCTCCTCTAATTTCATGACCACTGACTCAAAAGGCAAAATATGCATGCTTACTTAGTATTCAACTAATTACCATATGAAGCAGGGAAATGGGAGGTACCAATATGATGAATGTATCCTTATATTTTGAATATTGAAGACTTTTGTAAATATATAGCTCTTGTATTTCTTTGTGCTTTGGCGCTGCGTATTAGGGAGCTATCCCACGCAGTTGCCTGGCGCTGAAATAAACATACACTTTCTAACAGCCCTGTTAGAGAGTCTTTGTCTGTCTCAAGGTGGGCATCGATGCTAGATCGATACTCATATTTTGATAATTCAACACAAGTGCTGTTCCACAAGGTCTGGCTGGTGGAAAGATTGACATTGTCTTTAAATGGCAATTCTTATCTCTAATATCAGAGGGCAGGAGTTTTCTCTCTCTTATTCTCTCATCAGTAATTTCTGAATTGATTTGCCACAGAAGGTAGTAATCCAGGAAACCTCCCTGCTTTCTGATATCATCTTCAGCATCATTCCTTAGATATGTGTTTTGTTATGACAATCTACATATTAGATCAGCTAGCTGCTTTTGCTGTGGTTTAATGACAGAAGGAAAAAGCAGCATCTGTTTTCTGCTGGGGATGTACTGTGGTGTCTCTTGACATGCAGATCCTGTCAGCAACCCCACAGGGCTGCCCGGAAAATCCTCTCCAGCTAAACTGAGGAGCCTGAAAAACATCCAATAGGGAAGCCTGAGCCTGTTTTTCAGGCAGGAGCACCCCGGGGTCTCACTGTCACAGAGCTGAGACATAGTTGGTTTGTGCCAGGAGCTCCTAGGCTCTCTGCTCTGGATGTAGTCAGGAAGCCTGTGATCAGATGAGTGACTGTCGTTTTTCAAAGACAAGAAAAATTGGAAGGATTTTGAGTGTGTATTTCTCTATTCATTTTTTCTTTTAAACTTTGTTTTTAAATGATTAATTTAGATTGCATGACTCATTCTCTTTTTTAGTGCAAGGTTAGACCATCTGATTATCAAGTTTACTGCTATGTGGGACTCCAGGTCCCCGAGGGTCTTCATCTGCCAATAATCTTAATTGCAATTCACTGTAATTGACATCTTATCTATTTTCTCTACTACTTTCCACTTAGAAAATTCAAAATGCTGGCAAGTTAGCTCTAGTATTTGATGAATGCAATAATTAAGGAGGAATTGGCAACCACTTAATTGTCAAACTTTTTTTTACAATTAAAACTGCAGTTAAGCTTTTGGAGAGGCACAAAAATAAAACTTAACCATAACCAGACCTAGAGTGGAACACTTGGGTTTAGTTATTGTGCTGAATAAGCAGCTTTTGAGAGACAGGCCATGACAAGTTCCTCTTCAAGGAACTCCTGCTATCAACCTCTTACCCCCTTTATGGCATATGTCTCCCTGGTAAACCTTTCACAGTCAAATATTTCTCCTATTTCTAAACTCTGTAGTCTAGAAGAAAAAAAAGTGGATAGCACTTTATTCTCTTGTTAATTTTAGTTGATCTATCATTTAATTAATGACATCTTGGTTGTTCCAGCCTCTGCTCAGCTGAACCTTTGTGCCAGTCATTTGGAGCAGCACGCTGGCTATGATTTGGTACTCCTCTTTTCTTCACTGTGAATTCACACACCGTAGCACTGAACATATGGTCCAAAAACCATACACGCAGAAATTGAGTGATAGAGATATGTACAAAGTCAAACAAAAGTATGGGCTGCTGTCGCCCTGATTTTTACAGTGTGCAGTGTTGATACTTAGTAGAAAAGGTTCTCATAGATTTTATGTAAACATAGTTCATGTTTTGCTAACTGGCCAAGGATTGTTTTGTACCTTTAGTATTGTTTGTCATTCCTTTCCCAAGGGCGGAGAAAGTTGATGGACTGTCTTTCTCACCTATGGAATTGGAGAGGTGGTAACCTCATTGTCCAATCCATGATTGTATATGAAAAGGTATAAATGTAAGAAGAAAGAGAGGCTGGCTCTCTTCGGCTTTCTTCTCTCTGGCCAGCCTTGGTGGCTCTGTGACCTGAGTGAGTGCCTGGTTCTTTCACATCCATCTGTGTGACATCTGGTGGCCGGTACGGGGACTGCGACAAAGCTCAGGTAAAATCTGTTATGATTTAATTATTAAAGTTCTTTAGAGATACCTCTGCCCGAATTAAGGTACAAGTGAGACCATATGCCAATCAATAGTATGAGTTTTATTTGATAGTAAATATGAAAGAGAGAGAGAGAAGAAAAGAGAGAAAAGGGGGAGTAGGGAGAAAGATGGGGGGACAGAGAGGGACAGGGACAAAGAAGTATCACCACTCCATGGGTCCCACTGGTGTTTTGATGTCCTCTTCAGCTGGTCTCGGTGGTGGAAGTCTCCCAGAAGCACAGAATGCTATGGGTTAATATACACTCAGGCCAGGTGGAAATGTCCAGGCATGTCCCCCCGGGGGAGGGGGCAGCCTCTAGCAGCAGACTCTGCTTGCATCACATGCACTCCTGTGGTGCAAGGCGTCTGGGGAGCACTTTGGGGGGTCTGTGATGGATTGTGACTCCCCCTCAGCTGCCTCTCACGTGAGAGTCCCGTGGATGTGGCTTGTGGGGTTGGGGGGCTTCACAGCTGGGCCAGTTTGTGTAATGGAGGATGAGTGTGTATTGCCTCTGACCAGAGGTTACGCCATCCTCCTCCCCCCTTCAGCTGGGGGCTAGGGCTGTGCAAACTTGGCTTCTGTGAGCTGTGCTCTGCCCTCAACCCAAACTCAGCCAGAAATGATTCTCAGTACAGCTGGTGGCTTCAGCCTCTATGGACGCATTCCTTTCCCTCAGACTGAGATGACTGAACAATAGGCTTTTCCCTTTATCTAATCTCAGCAGTTTGGCTCAGTTCAAGGTCCCAGTCAGGTATCTTCAGGGAGGCTTCTCTGATATATCAATGTTTGAGGCATGAACTATTTTCAGTCTCTGACAAAATCAGGCAAAACTCAGGTGAAAAATTTTAAAAATTAATTATGGGAGACTCTGAGATGTCCCCAAGTGACGCTCTGGCATTGGAAGTTCTCGGAATATTCTTAGAAGGCAAGAATGTGAATGTTTGCTCGTCAAATTTAGAGCAATTATATTTTTGGTCCAAGGAGATAGGTTTTTTCCATGATCATAAGAAGATCCTGGCTAAATCTACTTGGATGTTGTCCTAAGTTAGACTAGAGGGGTCAAAATCTAGGAAGTGATCTGTGCTGTAAGAATGCAAAGAGAGATACAACTTCTTTTCTGCGAGAGAGAAAGAGCCAATAATTAGATAGTTTTAAGAATTGATAGGTAGGTAAACCAATTAAAAAGTTAGTCCGCCTTCAAGGAAAAAACCATATATAAGCAGAGATTCTCTGACGCTCTTCTTCTTTGAACTTGCTGCTGCTGTGTGGAGAGGAGCAGCTCCTGCTTCTGTCGCTGTTAAGGCCCAAGCGTTTCCCCCCCCCCCCCCCCAAAGGAGGGATGGGGGGGGAAGGGAGGTTTTACGGCAGCCGTGCCGCTGCAGCCGGGCAGGCATGGGGGAGGAAACGATTGGAATTTTCAGCAAATCCAGCTCAGCCGGTGTGTCAGCTACACAAGAGGGAGAGCCGGGCCAGGCAAGGACTGGGTCGGACTCTATCTAGCTCGGGCCAAACCCTGCCCTGTCACCCCTGGCCCAGATGGCCCTACCAGGCCGAGCCAGCTTGGCAGAGCCAGGCAAAGACTCTTGAGAGCGTCTGGCATCTAGCTCGGACCTGTTCAAGCAGCCCGGCAAAGAGCACGTGATCTTCACACTGCCGGAGAGAGAGAGAGACAGAGATTAACTCTCTCCATGCCTAGACTAAACTCACAGACATCCATCCTTCCTCGCAGAGAGAGGAATGAGTGAGGACATCTACATAGTGCAGCGCAGAGACTTTACAGTCAGTGAGGAAAGCAGAACTGATACCTAGAGGGAGGTGCATGAGAAGTTGCTTCAAAAATGAAGCTGAAAACTCTTTTGGAGAACCATAGTTGGGGACTGAGCTAATAAATTCTCTGTAATATATGAAGATATAGTCCAAAGGGGGATGTGAGGTTCTTATTGCAGCCAATGAACTGAAATACCTAAGTACAGACAAGTAAGTGTTGAAAAAGTACAGCCTGATGAGAAACTAGAACCAAGAGAGAGGAGAGGCTGTGATCCAGAGCCCTAGTCCCGGGGAGAATGCTAGAGAACCTGAGTTGTCAGGAGAACCTGTGTTGCTAAGCACAGAAGAAGAGATTTTCTTTGTTGCTGCAATTGAACTGGGCATCCTTAAAACAGGTACCCTGTAGACTGTTCATAACCCACCATAGTGGCTGTGGGAAGGCTACTGGTGTGGGAGAGATCCACCATTAAGCTAGACTTTACTCCGGGCGGCGGTTAATGGTGAGGCAGAAGACCCATAAAAACTGTATTTTTCTTACAGAAGATCCATGGTGTAAGCAAAAGAAACTTCTCTCCCTAAATGAACTAGAACAAGAGCTGTTTCTGAGGTGGTAAACTGACTGGAAGTCAAAGTGTTGTCTTTTGTATGTTGTCAGGGAGAATGAAATGGAGAGGTGGGGAAGGAAGAGTGGTCTGAAGAGTTTGTTCTGGTTTTTTTTCTTGAGTTTTTTTTTCTTTTTTCCCTTTGTCTTAGATATATTAATAAACCTTCTTTGTACTTTATAAAGTTTGAGCCTACTTTGCCTACTCCTAATCCTTATCTCACAACAAGCAATCAAGTAAATTTAAGTAAGTGTGCTAACATTTAGCCACAAACCTAAATAAGCGAACTAAAACCACGACAATGTTCATGGGGAAAGCATTGAAAGGTGTGCTATCGGAGACATATAGTCAAACGATGGCTAAATTACTAGTAACTTGGAAACGGGTGAATTGTTATCCAAAGACAGGAGAGCCCCTCTGGCAAAATAGCGCCTGCCAGCTCGTTTGGAGAGTTCTCTGAGCTGAGTCGGGGAGCGGAAGTAGACCGTGGCTTGGAGCCAGCGTCTGAGCCCGAAACCCCTAGCCCAGACAGTGAGGGCGGAAATGGCCCCCCCCCAGAGAGCGTTTGGCTTGGTAGCCCGCCAACCTCAGAGGTGAGATTGGCTTTGAAAAATCCCGCGGAGCCGGTGGGGAAGGGCTTCGCCCCACCCCATGCGGCGGGGGAGACGGAGCAGCCAGAAATGCCCCCTCCCTGTGCCTTTCCTGTGCTAGGCAAAAAGGAGAATTGGAAAGCCGGCATAGTGGAATGCCCAAGTTGCAGTGTTCTTGTCAGTTACTCCCCTGGCACGGTGGGGGCAGAAATCAAATCGCTGTCTGAAGCTGATGATGTAGCCGGCGAAGAGTCAGGTGATGGCGCCTCTCCCCCCGCCCCCCCCCCCCCTCCCCCCGCAGGGGCGGGGGAACCGCTACGATCTCTGGCCCCCCCGCTGCCTGAGGCGTGCAGGCGCGACAGTGCTCAGGTGAGAGCCGAATCTGGGTCCGGGGTCTCCAAAGCGAGGAACACAAAAAGCACCACCGGGACCACGGCGCCGCTGGCTCCGGCTGCTGCAGAAGGCGCGGCGGGATCCCAGCGGGCAGATTCTGCGCTTGGGGTTCGAGCCGCCCGCGGAACCCTGTTGGGCGTGGTTTCTTCCCCCCTCACTCCCGGCCAGGCGGCAGAATTCTGCCCACCCCCATCCGGGTCCTTTGCTTTCCCGCGGCACTGCGTAATCGTGCCAGAGGAGCCTCCAGTCCCAGCAGCCCGACTCCCCCCCACGTGGGGCCAGGGGAAAAGGGGTCGAGCCTTGCCCCGCTCTTCAGTGATGGACAGCGCAGGCTCTGAGAGCGATGACTCAGCAGTTTTCTCCGCGGGACACCCTAAACAGACAAAAGTTGAAAAAGAAGCGAGTCCCAAAGCATTTTTTTTTGGTGCAGGCAGTGAAGCGGCGAGGAAGCCGCAGTCGCCCCGGGACCACAGATCCCGGGAGAGCGGGTCTGGGTCCAATGGTCTCTGGACCCTGCCGGAGTGCAGGGTGACAGCACGCGCCAGAGATAAGGCGAAATTCTGGGCAGATGTTAAGGCGAAAGTAGAGGAAATTTATGATTGTCCTAAAGCCCGTCGCCGTGAGGCATGTGCCAGCAGATCTCAGAGCCCTGTGCCAGCTCAAGTCCCTGTGATAAGCAAGGGACAGGACACAGCAGATGCTGCAGAATCACAAGGGTTGCAGGCTTTTCCTGTTTTTCTCGGTGCTGGTCAAAATTTGGTAATGCAGATGGTTGAAGCCTGCAAAAATGCAGGCACCGCCGGTCGTAAGGTGGTTGCCGTGGTTGCTGCCCCGCGGCCAGCCTGGTCAGGGATGCGAGGTGGGCAGTGGAAGCAAAGGAGTGCTAAGGTAGGAAGAAACCAAGAAAGACAGTGCAGAAAGGCAGGACTCTCTTGTTTCTCTGTCCAAAGTGTGGAAAACCAAACCACACTGCAAGGCTGCAGTTTCTGGTAAAGGTCAGTTTCCATCGAGCTTAGGAAATGGGTGGCGGAGCATGCAGGGGGGACGTGCTCAGACACAAATGTCTCTCCAAACCCCAGTGCTGATGGAGGTTTGCTGGGCCGGCTCGCACCCAGCACCAGTGGCTCAGCAGGTGCGGATGTCAGCACGGAAGCAACAGTAGTCTTAGACTCGAGCGCAGTGCACAAGGTCCCTCTAGATGCTTTTGGTCCCTTGGGCGGTGGCATGAGTGCTTTCCAAATGGGGAGATCTAGCGCCACCGTTCAGGGTATCATTGTGCATCTGGGACTCATTGATGCGGATTATACAGGACACATCTTTGCCATGGTTTCCACACCCACCCCCCCAGTCACAATTCTGAAAAAGACACGAATTGCTCAACTTGTCCCTTTTAAGTTTTCTGTTCACAGGACAGAACCAAGGTCACGAGGAGACGGCTGCTTTGGTTCCACTGGACCACCTCAGGTTCACTGGACAGCTGTCATGACCGAACAACGTCCTGAGATGCAATGCACACTGTCCATTCATGATGCTACGCTGCCAGAGATTTCTCTCCGTGGGCTTCTTGACAGCGGTGCGGACGTAACAATCCTCTCTCTAGCCACTTGGCCTCTGCAGTGGCCAATGGACCCAGTGGGGGCATCTGTAGCGGGATTGGGAGGGATGAAGCGCTGCTACGTGAGCCAGAAGCCTGTGGTGATAACGAACTCAGAGGGACAGACGGCCGTGATTAGGCCTCATGTTACTGAAACTGGTTTTAACCTCTGGGGGAGGGATGTTCTGGCTGCGTGGGAGGTGCGAATCGGGACTGACCACGGCACAATTGTCTCCTTTGTTTGATTTTTTGAAGGGAGACCCTGATTTGAAGTCGCCTTGCAAATTGACCCCTGAGGTACGTCAGGTGCTGGAGGAGGTGCAGCGAGATGTTTCTGCTCGACAGGTTTATCGCATTGATCCCTCCGTTGATGTCACTGTGTTCATCACCACTCCAGATTTGCATCCCACAGGTATCATTGGCCAATGGAGTGACAAATGGTCCGATCCTTTGCATGTCCTGGAATGGGTCTTCTTGCCCCATCAGCCGCAGAAGACGGCAACTGCATTGTTCGAGCTGATTGCTCGCTTGATAGTCAAATGCCGACAACGGTGTTTGAAAACTGATGGGTGCAGATCCCGCAAAAATTGTACTACCGGTACAGCGGGAAGACTTTGACTGGAACTTCAAAAACAGTGTTTCACTGCAAAGTGCTCTAGAAAATTTTTCAGGGCAGATCATGTATCATCTGCCCAGCTACCAGCTGTTAGAAGTGGCAAAACTCACAGAGATTTCTCTGAGACCCAAACACAGTCAGGAGCCAGTGCAAGGACCCACAGTCTTTACTGACGGTTTGGGCAGAACCAGAAAGGCCATTGTTATTTGGAAGGATAGATCTGAGTGGCAGGTTCTGGAAGGCCATGAGGTTGGCTCAGCCCAATTGGTTGAATTGAGGGCTGCTCTTATGGCATTTCAAAGATTTTCCCAGCAACCTTTCAATCTGGTCACAGATTCCGCCTATGTGGCTGACATAGCAAAGTGGTTGGGTTATTCCGTTTTGAAGAAGGTCAACAATGTTGATCTGTTTCATTTGCTGAAGGCCCTGTGGTGTGTCGTTCAGGAACGGGTTCATCCCTACTATGTTCTGCATGTAAGGAGTCATACCAATTTGCCAGGGTTCATAGCGGAAGGTAACGCGAGGGCTGACAAGTTGGCTAACCCAGCGTGGGTAGCACCTCAGCCTGATACACTCGCACAGGCCAAGGCATCGCATGGTTTTTTCCATCAGAACGCACATACCCTGCAGAAGCAGTTTCAGTTGACACCAACTGAGGCCCGTGACATTGTCGAGTCGTGTGATGACTGTCATGCATTGGCAGGGACTTTGCTGGTGGGGGTGAACCCCAGGGGCCTTAGGGCCTTGGAGATTTGGCAGACTGACATAACCCAAGTTGCCGAATTTGGCCGGCTCAAGTATGTGCATGTCACGGTGGACACCTTCTCCTCTGCCATGTGGGCTACCGCTCACACTGGAGAGAAGGGCCGTGATGTCATTGCCCACTGGAGGCAGGCCTTTGCCGTTCTAGGCATACCTTCTGCTGTGAAGACCGACAATGGTCATGCGTATGTCTCGAAAGAGGTGAGGCAGTTCCTGCAGTTGTGGGGTGTGTCACACAAGTTTGGTATTCCTCATTCTCCGACTGGTCAAGCTATTGTAGAACGTGCTCATGGCACTCTGAAGCAGGTGCTTCAAAAACAAAAACAGGGAATGCAGGGTGAAACCCCGCACAGTCGGTTGGCAAAAGCTTTGTATACCATTAATCGCCTTAAGGTACCGCAGAACTCCAATAATCCTGTCATTTTGAACCACCATTGCAGGCTTCGGACGACGCACAGCAGCCTCGAGCAAAGGTTCGGGTGAGGAATTTAGTCACCAAACAATGGGAAGGTCCTTACGATCTTATCGCGTCGGGGCGCAGGAATGCTTGTGTATCCACAGATACTGGGGCATGCTGGGTACCTGCAAGGTGTGTCCGTCCTGACCTGCGACCACAGAGGAAAAATCTGGCCGACAAGCAGGGTAGAAGTCGTGACCAGAATGAAAGTGATCAAGTGGGTGGAACATTGAGTGATGTCTCAGATGAAGAGAGTGTTCACTCCGACGGTCCTTCCACAAACAGAGGATGAACATTATTTATTTTTCTTTTTTCTTTTTTTCTTTTTTTAAGGAAAAAGGGTGAGATGTCGCCCTGATTTTTACAGTGTGCAGTGTTGATACTTAGTAGAAAAGGTTCTCATAGATTTTATGTAAACATAGTTCATGTTTTGCTAACTGGCCAAGGATTGTTTTGTACCTTTAGTATTGTTTATCATTCCTTTCCCAAGGGCGGAGAAAGTTGATGGACTGTCTTTCTCACCTATGGAATTGGAGAGGTGGTAACCTCATTGTCCAATCCATGATTGTATATGAAAAGGTATAAATGTAAGAAGAAAGAGAGGCTGGCTCTCTTCGGCTTTCTTCTCTCTGGCCAGCCTTGGTGGCTCTGTGACCTGAGTGAGTGCCTGGTTCTTTCACATCCATCCGTGCGACAGGCTGCTTCATGCCATGCCTAATTAGACCAGAATTCCTTGCTCTGGAATGTTGTGGATGTTTGAAAAGAGTGCAAGATGAGCATGTGTTGGTTCATGGTAGAAAAGCACAGTAAGAATTATTAGACATCGGGAAGTTGCTTTTAATAAACTACAGAAAATTCCTATTCTCTCTAATGAAGTTTGGCAGGATATTCTGATATATACTTTTTCCTAGGCTTTTTCTTTCAGGCACTCTTGCAGGTACCTCAAGCCCTGGTCATTCTCTGTGGGGTTAGAAAAAAGTCCAGAAAAAAATAGGGAAGAAGACTGGGAATGATCAGGGAAACAGTATTCTGTTAAAGGGTTTTTAAAAGGAGTCATGGTAGATCACTGCACCAAACTAACTTTGAAGTTTTATGTGGTAATTTTCATTAATGTTAAAGCAACAGATAAAACCCCCACATGACTGAAGGAGAGGAATTCAAATGAGGAATACACTGGCCGGGACAGGGGAATAAAGAGGATGCTGACTCAGAATCAGCCATATTCTGATGTTATTCAGAGAAGGATTGGGCTTTCCTCCTTTTCTGAGAAGGGAGGGTTGTTTTTCTTCATAGGGGCATAGCGAAGAGGAAAAAAATTAATATTTTAAGAGGATGTTAAGGGAATTGTAAGTTTGTGCTTAAGGGAAGCTTAATAAGTATGTATTATTACTGTAGAAAGGTTGGGGTGAGAAAAGAGATCTGTATTGCCTCATGGTAGTTTGTGCAATAGAGGTTCATGTGTGTTTGTATATTTACATGTATTGCTTATCTACTGTGACAGCATATGCGTATATAGAGATATATGTGTGCTGGTGTATGCATTGTATTGCACTTGATATAAAATGAAATGCCATGAGAAAATATGCAAGATGGACTGGATTTGAGGTGAAGCCCAGTCGGTTTTCTCTGACATGAGCCATAGAACAGGCTTGAGAGAGAGGCCAAGGCACATAGTGTTGGAAGGAAGAGGATCATCTTCCTTCCATCATGCTTGTCTGATCTGCAGAAACACAGACTGGATAAGCCTTCATGGATAAAGTTTTGTCACCCTGATTTTTACAGTGTGCTGTGTTGATACTTGGTAGCAAAGGTTCTCATAGATTTTATGTAAACATAGTCCATGTTTAGCTAACCAGTCAAGGATTGTTTTGTTCCTTTGGTATTGTTTGTCATTCATTTCCCGAAGGTGGAGAAGGTTGATGGACTGGGTTTCTCACCTATGGAACTGGAGAAGTGGTAACCTCATTGTCCAATCCATGATTGTATATGAAAAGTTATAAATGTACGAATACAGAGAAGCTGGCCTCTTCTCTCCTGCCAGCCTTGGTGGCTCTGCGACCTGACTGAGTGCCTGATTCTTTTGTGTCCGCCCGTGTGACAAAGTTTAACATCCCTTCTTACATTTCTATTTTTTGGTGATGACATTTTTTGGTGTTATTGCAAATAATGCCTACTGTGTATTTAAAAGATTTGTCCTACAGTCTTATTGGGAGATGGTTTCAGTGCAGGGCTTGACAAGGCTGGCAAAATGAGAATAACCTGTCCTTGATATGGGAGGGTCAGAGAGGTAGGGCACAACAGTCTTGTAAAATGGAAAATTCTTGCTAGTTTCTACAGAGGAAAAACACTGGCTCTGTAACCATAGAAACATGATGGGCCAAGGATGATGTTGAACTTCTGATGAATTTCTTTTGTTTAGAACAAAATGCTGTTGGGAGGAAGAGATATAGTGTAGATAAGGTGAAGTAATAACAGTGTTTTGCCTTCTGTACTTCCCTCTTAGGTTTTAGAATACTTTATATACTTCTTATTATTCCACTTTACAGGACAGGAAAGACATAGCCAGGGAAGCAAAGATCAGGTCCCTGAAGTCAGAATGCAGAAATAGGAATAAATCCCACCTCTTCTCAGGTTAATCAGGGATGAATCAATAGAAATAACAAAAATGCTTGCAAACAGCTTTTTGAGGGATTCAGTAAAATTTACTTGAGATGTGACATGATTTCCTGCCAGCAAGACAATATACTTAGCCTTGCTTTTTGGCTACATGTGTACAATTGGGGATGTGTTGTACACCTCTGTACTACCAGCTCTACTATAGCCAAACTCTGGACAACTGCTCTGATTTCCTGCCTAAGCTAAAGGCTTCACTTTCTACTTCTATGACTTTTTTTGCTTGTGATATTCCACATATATAGATATATTTGGGCTAGTTTGATGTACCTACCCTGCTTCAGTCACACCGTTAGTAGCATGGACATGTAGCTTGAATCTTTCACTCCATCCATGACAAAAAAAAGACATGCTATAAAGCCCAAACATGCAACTTTCCAACAATATTTTGGGTAGTAATTCCTAAATACTCACTGAAGATTTAGGATAATATTCTGTTCTCTCATAAAAAAATGAATTCTATTTATTTGGGGTTTTTTTTTCTATAAATGAGGATAAAAGTTTTCAGTAGAAAATTGTCAAGACAACAGGAACACTATGAGTTAGTCTGAGCAAGAAGGGGAGATTTGTAGAAAGCTGGCGAGTCTTGCTAAATGTCAGTTGTCCTATATGTTGATGTGAAGCAAAAGTCACACCAACATGAAAAAGTAAATGTCAGCCTTAGTGAGCACTGGAGGTCATATACTGCAATTGCCAAAAATAAATGGAATACAAATGTGTTGCTTGGAATTATTTGCCAGGAATTTGAACTATATCCAGTTTCTGAAAATACCAGTAGTACAAAGGCATTTTCTTTCTAAACCCATAGTAACTGCACTTAATCTGTGTAAGAAATTCGTTCTGTGAAAGAAAATGTTGATCAGTGTAAGACTGTAAACTGCCCTTCTCCCAAGATGAAAGTGCCGCAGTCACCGGTGTTCGGGCTGGACAGCTAGCCCCCAGGGTCTTTGGCTAGCAACCCGTCAGCGTCTGCAGCAAGCGTCCCTGACTGCCAGAGCTCCGGTTCGCTGCCGCAGGAATCGATGCGTTCCCAGCCGCAGGTAGCTCTTAGAGAGCAAGCTATCTCTATAGAGGCCGGAGGAATAGGGAGGGATCTTCTGGCTAGAGTAATAGAGACGCAGAGGCGTAGGGTCCAACTGCGCTCTGGGCGTCTAGGATCAGAAGACCCCGAACAGCTCAGAGCACAGACTTTTATTCTGAGGGCATTATCCAATCATCAAACACCAGGAGGGAGGAACCAGGGAGGGACCAGAGGACCAGGACCAACGGGGGATAGAGAGGGGAGGAGAGGGGGTAACAGACAACCAAGGGGTACAATCAACTACTGAATGGAACAGAACTTTCTAGAACACAAGAATGATTGGCAGGAGAGTGGCAGGTGCTTAAACTAATGGAGGAAAAGGGAACCACCCCTGAGAAACTCAGCCCACTTGCGGGGCAAAACCACCTGTGTCTCCTCCCCAGGGGAGACTTTAAACTTGGGCACCTTTATTCCACAGCTTCTCAGGGGGGACCGAGCCCTTTGGGACCTCAAGCACCACCACATGAAAGAATATATGCATATGCATAAATATTAAGGGTACTCACCAAGCATCCACAGATATGACGTAGGATATGATAGCAATTAATGATATGGCAATTACAGAAGTAAACAACAAGCTTAAATCCCACAGTTAGTAGAGTTTCAGTCAGGAAAGGAACTACATTTTCATGCATTCAGGTTAAAAGGGAGACCTTTTTCTCTTGGAGTCATGCCTACTTGAAAGGGTAACAGTGGATAGTAATTTGTGCCCCTGACAAGTTGAAGCACCTTCTCGTACCTTAGCTCTAGGAAAGCAGCAGACCTTTCCTGACTGCAGGTGGGTGACTCAGAGTCCCTTAGCAGAGTCACCAAAGACAAGCACTCCACAAGATAAGGGTCATGTGCCAAAGGCAAGAGGACTTCTGAGCCAAAACAGAAGCATATGGTGAATTTTAGATTCAGTAGCTGCTCACTTCGGATCATTTGATCTTAAGTACTGGATTGCGCCTTATGGCCATTTTAAACACTGTCCTGCAGGAGTGTGGGGTTTTTTTCCCATATTTAACCTCTGTGGTTTTGTTGCTGCTTTGTCAGACTTTCTTGAGGTGTTATAGTCGCTGAAATGATTAATAGCTAAAGAATCAAATAGAATTTCAAACATTTTTTGCATATTCAGTCTTTCAGTAGAGATCAGGGGTGTCAGGCCATTTGGATTATATGCAGTACGCTCTGGGTTTTTTTGGTCCTAGTTTCAAACAGCTGGATTCTGCATCTGGGAACAAATAGATTTAGTATTTTTTTAAAACTACATATGCCTGTCACACTCTCTTTAAAATGCTAATGGCAATAGAACTGAGAATTCATTTTCTATTCTGATAGGCAAATGAATAAATCAGCCTGTCTATCCCTCTTCAGCCTCTGTTTGAGCTGTCCAGTAGCCATGATGCTTTGGCAATGAAATATGATTTTGGAGTCAGTATCTGATCTTGGGGGAGTTTTCCTTTTTATAGACACATATGTGAATCTTCACATAGAAAAAAAATTGGTTCTGAGTACTGCATGTAGCAAAGAGGCTGATTAATTCTTTTGTGATAAAAGAGCTAAACTTCTGTAAATAAAGTGTTGTTTATTTTCTCTCAGGCACGGAAGTATCACTCTGTCTTTTCTTTATCAGGTCTGAGAACATGTATTTCCCAATGTGCATCAGATGTCCACTCTGATCTTGGCTCACAGGTGATATTTGCTCAAGATAGTGAACCTTTTCTACTGCTTTCTAAGAGACTTTCCTTTTTTTTGCATAATGCCCAGAGTTTTGGCAACAGTTCTTGAAAACAATTTTTTTTTTTATGAGGTACATAGGTAGTTGATGCCAGATTTCAAACAGAATATTGAAAAATAAACCAGTCATGAGAATATGAATGAGTTTCACCTAGGGAGTGCCATGTGAGACAATTTAAATTCTGAGCTTAACTGCAGAACTGGACTTTGAATTGTGCCAGAGCAGGGAATTCCCCTTCCTGTGAAGACACTGCAAGGGTAAAGAAAGAGCTTGTTTGAAAAACTAAGTGTCTTTCAATAATAAGAGTAACTGCCCCTTGAGAAGGTAAATTAATTTGAGATAGTTGCTATGAGTTTAGAAATGATCAGCAACAAGATGTGTGTGTCAGTGTGTATGTGTAGGAGGCAGGCAGAAAGGGGACAATGAGGTGTAATTCACACTCAGAAATGTAGGTCTGGAGGGGGCCAATTAGACTAATGAGTCTGACTCTCCCCCATCTTTTTTACTTCATCTTACTAAGTGCAAGCACACAAAAAATGTTAAACTCCGTAACAAATTTAAGGCTTCTAGTATAAAAGATAGAAAATATCAAAAATGTTGACTGTGCCAAGTAAAGAGTGCAGGGAAGCTCAAGTAGGCTTCCAGTGTCATGCCTCCCATCATCTCTGTTTACTTGGTGTTGCGTTCCCTGCTTCGGTCCCACCCTGGTACCGGCAGCAGAGTCCTAGCGCTACCCTAGGAAGTCGTTCGCGATCGGGAAGACTTCCTCGGAGTGCCGACAACGGGCACAGCTGGTCCACGTTCGGTCTGGGGAGATGTTGCCCCCGGAGCGTGGTGAAACAGCAAAGAACTACCAGAGAAGGAGGTCTCTTGGTATGTGATTTCGGTAGGTTTATTGCCTCCAAAGGGAGCACATGGACCAAGAGCCCAGAGCAGCTAATTACATCGGTATTTAAGGGAGGAACAACACCCAATAGGATGAGGGCAGGGGACAATACAGGGGAGGGGCTGGGGTACATGATCAAATGGGGTTTAGGGAGGGGAGGGGAAAAGAGAGAACAACGAATGAACTATGGAGTGACAGGGAATTTCCCAGAGCGGGAATACATAACAGACAAGTCCAGTAACCAATAGCAGGAGCTTGGGTCCGTGGATTGGTGGTCCAATCGCTGCCCCTGGGAGCTCTGGGGGGAAACCCTCTGTCTGTGGAACCTGTCCGGAAGTCCTCTGGTTCCAAACCACCGCAACAACTTGGTATATATCTGTTGGAAATATGAGGAACTACAGTTTAAATATGGGGGGCTTTTAAAAAAGATGTGTTAAAGTATAGACCAGTAAGTGTTTCTATACATTTCCTGTAGATTAGCATCCTGAATATCAACATCTACAAAAAGCCATGCTTTATTTAGAAGTTTATAGGATTAATCTCAGCCATGGCACTGATAATTTTCTGCAGAAAATTTTTGAAGAGTCCTTTGGCCTGCTGACTTATTTTGCATGAATTTTCGGATGCTTGAAATTTCTGTTTAGTTGTGTCTCCTTGTAGTTTGCAAACATACAAAGTGTTATGTCTGGATTATTCAGTATCTGATGCATCATGCTTCCTCCAGTCCATCAATGCTTTCATTTTCCAGCGCATTGGCTAATTTCACATAAAGTTTCCCAGTAAAAGGAAAACACATTAAAATGTTTTTATTGTTTGTAGCAGACTCTCTTACCTAATTTCATCAGCCTTGTTAATCCTGCCTACCTTATTAACCCAAACAGGATGTGGCCATTTTTTTCCTCCTCTTTCCTGTTTTCTCCTCTTAACTGTAAATATTATTAAGGAGAGTATATTTAGTTGGTTCAGTTTTGCTCTGAAATTTTTGAACTCCAAAAATATTTATGTAAAGTTAATCTGTTATAACTCTCCTCCTGATTTCAGATCTTGGCATTTAGAATCAATTTGATGTTTAACGCTCATTAAAAGAGCAGGATTACTTTCAAAAAGAACAGTATTATGAAGCAAGGCAATGGCTTCAATGCTATTATGACAGCATCCATAATCCAGGGGCAATTTCTGTTTGCTTATATTGTAAGCGTTTTAGTACCTTGGAAGTTGTAATAAAACTCTTCCATTTGTGAGTAATCATATCTAGAGCTACATGAAGATCTAATAATTTCTGCAAAGATGAGTAAGTAGTATACACAGCTGTGTTTAACCAGCACCATGGGTTAAGCAAGTACATGAGAGGGATACTTTGAACCATCATAACAATTGGAGAAAGGTGCTGTCATCTTGTTTATATCTATTCCCAAAATAAAACAAACACACTTGAGAAATTGTCTGGTTTTATTTAGGTGACCAAACCTTAGACTTCTGATTCTAAGCTGGAGATCCTACGCTGCCTTAATAATCTACGTGACAAACCTGCCACCAGAGCAATTCAGCGTATTCTGAGATACATCTCTAGTATAAACCTGATAAATCATCAACAGGACATGGTCTTTTAATCCCTTAATTAGAAACAGAGCACAACATTGGTAAAGGCTTAGGCATCTAATGTAGACATGTCACAAATAATTGAAATAAAACTTTACCCCTATTGAACAGTTTTATGAAAACTGCTTTTTACATCTAGGTCTCTGATATACAGTACATCCTCCAAATCTAGATCTTCTAAGGATCTTCTAAAGATCAGTGAGGGAATTCATCTTCAGTATCTTAGTCTATGGATGCCTTAAATCACCATCTACCAGAGAATAAGCTTTTAAATTTAGAACCAATTAAGTCCTAAATTGTAAAGGCATTGGTGCTTTGTCTGGCACTCCTATTCCTAGTCTGTTTGTCCTTTGTCTTGTTTTTGAGAAAAAGTACTGCCAGGTTTTTCTTGAAAATTTTCTGGGAAGTAAGTGTTTTCATCCCAAGAAGGTTTTTATGCAATTAAAAGAGTTTCTTTTCCAAGCTTAGGGTAAACATTTGACTTTTTGAATGTTTTTGGCACAATAATGATTGTATTTGTATTTGTTAGTTTGTTTGCATCAATTGAGATGTACTGTTCCAATTGACTTTGAATGGTTTTACATATTAGATAATTTTAAACATCTGTCTCATTATCTTAAATTATGAAGCTAAATACAATTTCAAAGTGGGAAACTAGAATTTCTGTTTTCATATAAGAAATTGGACCAAAAAGAATCAATACTGTTCCTCTTCTATGTTTCAATTTCAATAAATTGTTATTTTTTGGAGAATAAAGCACATCATTCCCAAAATACCCAACCAGTTTCACTGAATATCTTGTTTTCCAGTACACAGGTGTGTGACATCCATTTCTGAGACAGAGATTATAAGAAAGCTCTGTCCTACTGCCCTGTGACATTCCAAACAAAGACTGTGACAGGAACAGGCACCATCTCTTTTTGTGACATATTGTACCCTGTGAGGATGAACTGCCTGCTAATGAAGGGCGGAAAGGAAAAGTAGGCAAGAGAACAACAACAGAAAGTTTTCCCTGGATGCAGAAATGGAATCACACAGCAGAAATGTGCAGAGAACAAGGATCTTACAATCATATAGAATGAAAATCTTACTTTCATAACTTCAGGTTATTGCTTCTCCCATAATAAGGCAGATATGCAAAAGAGACTTGGAGGAGCCATACATAAAGGATAAATCTAAACAAATCTAGCTAAGCTTAATTATGTAGGCAAGGAGACAGTTGTTCTTAAAGTCTCTGTTTTTCTGAGATTTTTATAGGCAAAAGCTACTTGGCAGTAACTTGCACTCATAGCATTGGTAGCCATGGACTAAATTGTGGTCTCATGGATATCTAGAATGCATTTTCATGGCCTGACTCTTGTACCTCACTGTACAACCTTCAGTTATCTAACAGCCCAGCCCTTAAAGAGAAATGAATTTGATCCCTTATATACTACTCTGGGGGAAGTTTGCAAGAAATTTAGCAAAACATAGTGATAAAGGCCTTATAAATGAATTTAGAGATATGTAGATGAGATGGACTGGATTTAACTTTAGCTGATGCAATAAGAGATTTTCAAGGACTGAAATAATATTTATTAAGCAATATTTGTGATCACCCATGCTGAGAGGAAAAGGATCAAGACATGACAGGGAAAATATTCTGTGAAGACTCCTACCATAATTGACTCTGAACAGTCAAAGTGAAGCTCATGCCCCTTGTCTTTACAGTGATGAGGAGGTGACATAAATCTTGGGAAACCAGGCACCTACCCAAAAGGTAGCTTGGTACATTCAGGCTCAGATCTCATTTAAGGGTGAGCATCATTGGGGGAAAAATCTTCTGAACACAAACATCTCTTGCTAGTATTTCACAGGGGAACAAAGCCTTCTTTAGCTCAGTAATTTGGTAATTTACTCCCTCTTATCTCCTTGAAAATTTTAGAAGAGCAAAAACTGTAAAAAGCCTGGAAAACTCCCAAAATGAAACTCCTTTGCTACTTGTTTCCTGGCTTGTGCAAATTCTGTGGTTTGTTGATCATTAGCAAAGGTTAAGTATGCTTTTGTTACTAAGAAACCATGATTGATTTTTAAAAGTTTTGTTTCAAAATCTATCTTGTATTTATCCATGTTTTTGTCTGCTCCTTTTCTCCTCCCTGTAATTCAAACTCAAGAAGGTTTGAATGCAGCAAGACACCTGGACTCATGATCTTTGCTCCTACCTGCTTTCAATAAACATGAAAAATGAGAACTATAATGCAAACCAGAGCAAGAGAGCAATTTCTATCCATTTTACATGAGGATCTTAGCTGGTTTTCAATTAGCACTGTGAGGACTTTTTACATTTATTTTCCTTTCCAGTGTTCTGGTTGTGGTGGTGCTTTGTGCTTTATCATTTTCAACCCAAAAAATGGAAGCCTAAATTTAGTTCTGAAAAGTGTGAATAATTTTGGTACTAGTTAAAATATAAGTCCTGCTATATTTAGATTATATTCATGTACATTTTAACTTCAAATGAATATTTAACCCAGTGAAATATGAATATAAAGCTTGTAAGCCCAAAGGCTTACCTAATTTATTCAAAGTATGTCAGTTACTGCAATAAAAGATGTTACTTGTCTCTAAAACCTTTGCTTTGCTTCCCCATTTTGTCGTTTTAGTTGACATCCTAGCTTAGCTAAAATCAAGGGGAACTTTGCTATTGAATTTCCTGGGGTCAAAATTTCACTCTGTAAGTGAAAAAACAAAGACAATTGTAGAACAAATAAAAATCATAGCCTGAAGATATGAAATGCTAAAGCAGCCAGCTATCACAGCTGCTAAGCTCTTGTTTCTCCCTGGGAGCTGTGCAGCAGAGCATCTGTGTGAACTGAAACTGCTGAGGCCTCTGGCTGCTCAGGAGCTCCATTCTTGGGAGCTGGTAGAGCAGAAGTTACCTGGAGGTCTCTGGCAGCCAACATAAAGGTAGATTCCACTTATCAGGGCAAACAAAGCAGCCTGTTTCAACCCTCTGCAGATCTCTGGAAAGCTCTGGAACTGAGTTTATATTCACAGGATGAGGAATGTACAAAAGGTACAACTAGAAGGATAGGAAGAACTTTTGCCAAACTCTTTCTACTTCCCCCTCTTTGGGAGAAGGCTTCTGTACTTAATCTCCTAGAAGCAAAACCAGAAACTACCTGAGGCTGATGTCATGGGAAGCAATGGTGAAAATCAACAGATGTTGGTGTAGGCCCTAATAATTCTGACTTCAACATTCTGACCCTAGAAATTGCCTTGAACTCTCTGCTCTGACTTGGCTGAGAGCAAAGGTAGTGTGATTGCTCTTCAGAGGGGAAGGTTCTAGATGAAGCTCAGTGCACAAGCACAGAGAAGAAGCAGCAGCCTCCAGAAGAGTGCTGGCCACAGCCCTGTGCCAGTAGGCAGCAGCAGCATGGATGGTGTGGGAGCCTCTTAGCTTGGCAGAGATGTGCTCGCCCCACCTGTGTGCTCCCTAAGACCAACTGCTGTCCTGCATCTCTTCCCAAAGCCTGAGGAGCTTCAGGCAGGTGCCCAGACTTCTCATCCCTCCATGAATAGGACTTTACCTCTAGGAAAAGAGAGAAATGTATGAGGAAGGTTCTTGCTTAATTCCAGGAGTGTTCTGCAGATATGTCCCCAGATAGGAACAAACCTGCAGCATAAGCCACTCTGATTTGTCCATCAGTGTATTTAAACCTGTATGGCTTGCATGGTCTTTGGGTTATTCAGACTTATCAAACTGACTTCATCCTTCTAATGTGCTTGTGGTTTTCTTCTATACAAAAAATAACAACATTTTCTAGATTTGAACTCCAGATTAAGTGCATTTTCAAGACTTCCCTAAATTTACTTTCAGAAACAGAAACTGACATTTCCTTAAAAAAAAAATAAGAGGGGAGGAGAAAGAAAACCATCCCTGAGCTGACAGAATGCAGCAGTAGGAGGCAAGCATTCAGCTGGCAGTTACTTACTTCCTGGTATGCAGTATTAATTAGGGAGTCAGCATGTGTGCTACATAAGCCCACAGGAGGCAGTAACTAAAAATGACTGGGGAAACGTCCATGGATAAAAAGGTAGGAGAATTAAATAATGACACTATTATAGAAAGCTAATGGAATATGTTCATCCCTAGATATGTCGTATCCCTAGATAAGACGTAATACCAAAGGAAAAGCAAGCACAAATTGCTGTATCACAGCATGCACAATAATACCTATTTTGCAGTGTTTAGTCAGAGATTCCCTACTGATCTAAGATAAATCAAAAAAAATCTTTTTTTTTTCTCTTCAGAAGTCGTGTTCTGAAATAACAATTCATATTTTTAAACTGGGCCAGAAATCTTTCTTCCCCTAGACCATAGATGTAGTGATTACCTAGTTAAGTAAGTCAGCAAGTAGATTGCTTTAAATCACTTTATAAATACCTTTTTCCCCTGGTATGGTGATCTTTTCTTTTTCTCACAGAGCCAATCATTAGGACATAGAGGCTGATTCATATCCTGTACTTTCAACAATCATTATTAATCATCTTTCCAAAGGAATGCTGTGAAATCCAGCATTGAAATTTCATTGTTGACTTACTTTCTCCACTAGTAAATATTCAAATGGAATGCTAAGGAATAATGAGGAAGCTCATGCATCTGCCTTTTTTATATCTGTATAGATCAAGCTGAAAGACCTGGGATTAAAAATAAATTGTTGTTGAGGTTTTGAGGTTTGGGGATCAAAATTAGGTATAAACATTAATTTTGTAGTTAATATTATTTGATTTTATTGTGAGATAAGGATTAATAGTAGGCAAAGCAGGTTTATACTTTAAGGAATACAGAAAAAATTTTATTAACAGACTTAGAAAAGGAATACTAATCATGCATTAATACCAAACCTTTTAGAACACTCTTTTTCCCTCCCCACCTTTTCTATTTTCTTTCTTGTTGACCATAGAAAAGGTAACACTTCGACTTATAGTTGATCCACCACCTCTAGAACAAAACAGTTTTCTTAATTTATGTAGAGAGAGAAGCTTTCTTTTGTTTTATTATGTTGACCCCCATAGGAAACATAGTTTCCATAGTTATTAGCTTCCCAGCAAGCAATCCTCTCCTTGAAGGGAGACATTTGCTTTTCCAGACCCCTTCCCATTTCAGTAGCTTTCCCAGGGCTACTACCAATGGACATATGATAGTCATTGAGGTGTTCTTTTTGAGAGCAAATGTTTCTATTACAGTGACAATGACATCTCCTTACTTCATCATCAGCAACACAGGTCTTCTTCTACTGTTTCCTGGGGCGAGGAAAGAAAAAATCTTATACATTAAAGTTTCAGTCTACTGCTTACAAATTAGAACATTACATTCCCTTTTTCTCACTTCTTTTAGACCATTATTCATATATTACAGGGTATATTACAGCTAACTTTATCAACATGTTTTTACAAAAGAACCTTCAGCATTTAAAGCACTCCTCATCTCTTCCGTCTTTGAAAATAAGCTTAGTTATATTTATTAACTTAAAGTCTCTATGTTGTACCTTTTGTAGGTGCCTTTATTCCTGTGCTTTTTCTGTGTGTGGGGAAAAAAAATGAATGCCCCCAAAGTCTCATTCTGATATTAGAAAGAAACAGTTAATTTGTCTTTCGGCTGGGCAATGGTCACATGACTTTCGCCCGCACAGTTTGAGTGTTGTAAGTCCGTGCCCGAACTGAAGGAAAGAAGCCCGTCCATGCCGCCTCCCATCCAAGCCGCGTTTGAATCGCAGGGGCCTGGCGGGACCGCGTCTGTGCTGCAGGGGGGCTGGTTCAAGCCCCCTTCTGTGCCGGAGTGTGCGTGGGGGCCACCCGGCGGGAGCTGTACCCAAGCTGCAGGAGGGACTCAGCCTGAGTCCCCTCTCCCTCCCGCGCAGAGTTGCAAGGAGTAAACGGAGACGCACCCAAGCTGCGGGAAGGGCCCAGTCCGAGCCCCCTCTCTCCCCCCTACCGAGTTTGCTGCAGAGCTAACCGAGCGGGGCGCTCCTGAGGTCCACGGGGCCCGACCCCAAACCCTTTTCCCTCTGGGTCACGCCGCGGAAGGGGAAAACCGGCCCGGCCCAGGCTAGGTGAACAGAACCAGTGAAGTTCCTTGGCCAAGGGCAGCAGAATGAAGTCTCTCTCGGCTTAGACGGAGCTGAGCAGAGTCGATCCGGCTCCCTTTCACATGGAGCCACTGTGAGAAACAAGACCGGCTTGGGTTCCCTCTCCCCTCCCCCTCCGCGCTATGCGCGTTGGCAGCCTTAGGTCAACGTGGCCTGAGGAGACCTTACCCAGCTGGCGTGGAGAGGGAGAGAGTGACGTCTTTCCTCAGCGAACCAGAAGCCTGAAAGAGGCCTTCTTTAAGTGTTCTTCTGGTTTTATAAGTTTTTTAGGTAGGCGGAGTTTAATGCTGGCTACCTCATTTCTGACTCCACCTCCTCTTCCTACACCGAGAATTTTTAACAGCAATTACCCCATGACAATTTTGAAGGAAAAACAAATCAGTATGGTATGACTTAAAATTAGAATTATGTGTTCTGCAGAGAAAAGAACTGGTCAGATAATGTCAGTTTTTCTATCTTTCTGTCACTTGCACTTATTAAGAGCTCTTCAGTGAGCAGGCTTATAATTTATGCTTATGGCTAAATAAATTGCTGGGACAGTATTACAAAATACAATGAAGTCAGATGACAGAATTAAAAAATATTTCAAACATTTATTTTTAGTTTTTAGAAATGTCATTTCATGGGCTCGTTATCATAGAAACAGAGAATGGTTTGAATTGGAAGGCAAACTGAAGGTCATGTAGTTCCAATCCCCCTGCCTCCCCCTAGGTCAGGTTGCCCTGGTCCCCATCCAAACTGGTTTTGAATGCTTCCAGGGATGGGACATGCACAGCTTCTCCTGGCAGCCTGGTGCAGTGTCTCGTCACCCTCACAGTGAACAATTTCTTCCTTATGTTCAATCTAAACCTACCTCCTTCAGGATAAAACTGTTGCCCCTTGTCCTGTCACAACAGACTTTAGCAAAAAGTTTACATCTTTCATATAAGCCCTGTCCTGGGTTAGGCCAGAGGGGTCAAAATCTAGGAAGTGATCTGGGCTGCAGGAATGCAGGAAGAAATACAACTTCCTTCCTGCGAGAGAGAGAGCAAATAATCAGGTAGTTTTAAGAATTGATAGGTAGGTAAACCAATTAAAAAGTTGGTCCGCCTTCAAGGAAAAAACCATATATAAGCAGAGACTCTCTGAAGCTCTTCCTCTTTGGACCTGCTGCTGCTGTGTAGAGAGGAGCAGCTCCTGCTTCTCTCACTGGTGAGGCCCAAGCGCTTTCCCCCCCCCCCCCGCCTTTCCAAAGGAGGGATGGGGGGGGGGAAGGGAGGTTTTTACGGCAGCCGTGCCGCTGCAGCCGGGCAGGCATGGGGGAGGAAACGATTGGAATTTTCAGCAAATCCAGCTCAGCCGGTGTGTCAACTACACAAGAGGGAGAGCCGGGCCAGGCAAGGACCGGGCCGGACTCCATCCAGCTCGGGCCAGGCCCTGCCCTGTCATCCCGGGCCCAGATGGCCCTACCAGGCCGAGCCAGCTCCGCAGAGCCGGGCAGAGACTCTTGAGAGCGTCTGGCATCTAGCTCGGACCTGTTCAAGCAGCCCGGCAAAGAGCACGTGATCCTCACACTGCCGGAGAGAGAGAGACAGAGATTAACTTTCTCCATGCCTGGACTAAACTCACAGACACCCATCCTTCCTCGCAGAGAGAGGAACGAGTGAAGACATCTACATAGTGCAGCGCAGAGACTTTACAGTCAGTGAAGAAAGCAGAACTGATACCTAGAGGGAGGTTCATGGGAAGTTGCTTCAAGAGTGAAGCTGAAAACTCTTTTGGAGAACCATGGTTGGGGACTGAGCTAATAAATTCTCTGTAATATATGAAGATATAGTCCAAAGGGGGATGTGAGGTTTTTATTGCAGCCAATGAACTGAAATACCTAAGTACAGACAAGTAAGTGTTGAAAAAGTACAGCCTGATGAGAAACTAGAACCAAGAGAGAGGAGAGGCTGTGACTCAGAGCCCTGGTCCCGGGGAGAATGCTAGAGAACCTGAGTTGTCAGAAGAACCTGTGTTGCTGAGCACAGAAGAAGGGATTTTCTTTGTTGCTGCAATTGAACTGGGCATCCTTAAAACAGGTACCCTGTGGACTGTTCATAACCCACCATAGTGGCTGTGGGAAGGCTACTGGTGTGGGAGAGATCCACCATTAAGCTGGACTTTGCTCCGGGCGGCGGTTTATGGTGAGGCAGAAGACCCATAAAAACTGTATTTTTCTTACAGAAGATCCATGGTGTAAGCAAAAGAAACTTCTCTCCCTAAATGAACTGGAACAAGAGCTGTTTCTGAGGTGGTAAACTGACTAGAGGTCAAAGTGTTGTCTTTTGTATGTTGTCAGGGAGAATGAAATAGAGAGGTGGGGAAGGAGGGGTGGTCTGGGGAGTTTGTTCTGGTTTTTTTTTCTGAGTTTTTTTTTTCTTTTTTCCCTTTGTCTTAGATATATTAATAAAACTTCTTTGTACTTTATAAAGTTTGAGCCTGCTTTGCCTACTCCTAATCCTTATCTCACAACAAGCAATCAAGTAAATTTAGGTAAGTGTGCTGGCATTTAGCCACAAACCTGAATAAGCGAACTAAAACCACGACAGCCCTCTTTCTATATTGAAATGCCACAACTTCTCAAATATGATGGATAGTAGCTTAGCCACCTTCTCTGCCTGTTCCCTCAGAACTCATGGATGCATCTCATCAGGTCTCATGAACTTGCATGCCTTCAGATTCCTTAGATGGTCTCAGATATTATCTTCTTATACAGTGGAAGGCTCTTCATTTTCCCAGTCCCTGCTTTTACCTTCTGTGACTTGGGCAGCATGGCTGGAGCATTTGCCAGTGAAGACTGAATCAAAAACTTTGAGTACTTCAGCCTTTTCTGTATCCCAGGTAACCCATTTTCCCATTTCCTTCTGGACAGGACCCATATTTTTCCTAGTCTTCCCTTAATCACCAATGTGCCTATAGAAGCTTTTCTTGTTGCTCTTGTCATCCATGATCTGTTTTAGTTCTGTCAGGACTTTAACTTAATCTGATCCCTAGCTGCTTGGACAGTCTCTCTCTGTTCCTCCCAGGCTACCTGACCTTGCTTCAACCCTCTGTAGACTTCCTTTTGATGTTTGAGTTTGATCAGGAGATCATTGTTTGTCTATATAGGCCTGCTGGATTTTTACCTAACTTCCTCTTTGACGGGATACATAATTCCCAAATTTTCAGGAGGTGATCCTTGAATATCAGCCGGTTTTCTTGGACCCTTCATCCCTCCAAGGTTTTATCCCATGGTACTCTACCAAGGAGATCCCTTAAGAGGCAAAAGTCTACTCGCCTAAAGTCCAGGGCAGGGAGCTTGCTCTGCACACTCCCTGCTCTCCTAAGTATCATAGGGTGGACCTCTGCTATTTCAGTCTCTGCAGCCCAGGCTGCCCTTGATCTTCACATTCCCCACCAGCCCTTCCCTCTGTGTTGGTGAGAACAAGGTCCAGCATAGCACCTCTCCTTGGAGGCTGCTCTAGCACTTGGAAAAGGATTGATTATGTCCCACTGTGCAGTCCCTTCAACAAATATAACAAATATCGTTGAAGTCTCCCATGGGGACCAGGGCTTGTGAATGTGGGGCCACCCCTGCCTGTCCATAGAGGGCCTCACCCACTCAACCTTCCTGGTCGGGCAGCCTGTAACCTGTAGCAAACTCACCCACAATGTCACCTGTCCCTGCTCTCCTTTAATCCTTACTCACAAACTCTCAATCATCTCTTCCATTCCCATGTGGAGCTCAAGGCCTTCCAGCTGCTCACTGATGTAGAAGGCAACACCATGCACTCATTACTTCCTGAAGAGCTGTATCCTTCCATTCCAACACTACAGTCATATTAGTCATCCCAGCATGCCTTCATGGTGCCAGTAATGTTATAGCCCTGCTATGGGTTAAAAACTTATTTGTCAGAGAATGTAACTTGAGATGAAACACTGAACAATCAGTAATGGATTTCAGACTCCTTCTGTTGAACTGCCTTTGTGAATCAGGATTCATGGGATAGTGTTTGGAGCAAGCTGAGACCTTGGTGTGAGTTGTATGAGGCCATACAAATCTCTGTATATTCTGTTTCTCCAGAGTTCTGGAGACCATATCTAAGAGATTCTAACATCATTAATTATGATTTTGATGTCTTTCTCATATGAAAAAAAATAATGAGAAAGTTGTTTTCGTTTTATTCCTTTTCTTTTTTTGTCTTAACCTAACCTACAGAGATACATTTTCCTTTTCTTTTGCTGAGCAGAGGAGAAAATAGCCTTGATTTTTTTTTCTCATAACTTAAGAAATCCAGATACTGACAAAACAGCCTGAAGATTTCTGTAATTTAAACCAACTGACAATGATCACTTCAGGAGTCATAGACTCCCTGAAAATTGCCATAGTTTACTGTCAGTTGCATCTTCTATCTGTCTTAAGGTACAAAATGCACTAAAGGAATTGCCAAAAAGGATTAATAAAGACCCAGTACTTAGCTCTGTATCACTGTGGCATTCCTAGGAGAGTATTTAGAGAAAAAAAATGGAGAAGACAATAACCAGTAGGTCTAGAGCTACTAATTTTGCTCCCAGACCACAGCCATATCTGATAGTATTGAGGGGTCAGGGTCTGCACTGCACAGCCATCCTCTGCACCTGCCAGCAGCTGTGGGGAATCCTGACATTTGCCACCAGGTCTAACCGATGCTTCTTGGATGTGTTTGATAAATATCTTGGGGCAATAGTTGGGAGTAGACTAAACTTTTAGCTGTTTTACTGTTGAACATCTTGTCTGAAGCATCATCTAGTGGGTCTCTCCCTTGCCTCTAGAAGGAATTATTTCAGAGGGTAGAAGCTGTGCTTTGTCAGATAGCTGCCAAGTCAAATGAATCTTCTTCTAGGAGCATCTCTCTCTCTCTCCCTCACAACTAGAAAGGAGCTCCAGGAAAGAGGATTAAATGAAAAACCTCTACTCTAGATGACTAAAATGTAGGGCAAGTAATTTCACGCAGAGAAAAGTATCTCTCTATTTCAATACCAGTATTTTAAATGTCTCAGGTCCTACTTAAGCCTGTACTTTAACTTGGTGAAACTCACATTTTAATTTTGTCTGAGCAGCAACTCTGGATTTAAAGATGAATTATTTACTTTGTACATGTAAAGAAGGGGCCAATGTCCAAATGATGCTACAAATCTGCTTTAAATAAACTCAGTTAAAACCAGTAGCATGCTTATAGTCTCTATAATTTTATATGAAGACATGAAAAAGTTATTTAGATGAAATAAAGATGCCTTCAGGCAGTTTTAATTTTCAACTAAACTGATTCGACTGATCACTGTATTGCAGACAGCATGATTCCTGGCTGCACGGCAGGGACAACATTTTGATATGGATGAGCTGTTCTTGATTAATTTATTTGTGATAGAAAGCTCAGGTGGACCTCTGTAACATCAGAGCATGGTTACACTGCATTGGTCTAAACATGTACTCATGTATCTGTTCATTTATTATGTTTAACTGGTAGCAGCTCATGGAGAATGTTTCCTCCTGCCCATGCAAAAGCTGAGTGATCTCTCCAAGGCCACGTTGGGAGTCTGGGGAAGCCTGGAAGCAGGAAGGCTGTCCCACCAAATGCATCACTGCTGATGGATATTCAGCAGGACTTGGAGATGACTTCCCAATTGTCTGTGTACATTATTTTTTTAAAGCATATCACAAGTATTAACAAAACTGTAAGGAAAATACTCCTTGGCAAACAATGGTCTTTTGGTCTTTTCTAATGGAAAAGCAATCTTGACGTTTAAATTTATAAAATTTAAATTAAATGTGCAAGAGCTATTTGTTTCTATTCCAATTCTGGTATCATCCTTACCTCCAGTTTGACTCTGCCAGAACATCCTAATCAAGGATATTCCATGATATTACACGGACTTCCCTGTTTATTTAAAATTTATCTCTCAAGCTCCCTACCATGAAATGTATTGTTTTGGGGGTTATTTAGCAGAAATTCATATGTGCCTCTGGATCCAGGTCATTAAATATTTAAATATCAGTTCAGGTTAATTTTGGTTTAGTGAATTGTTTTCATGAAGCATGTAAGCAGCTCAGAGGTTGGCCAAGCCAAAAAAAACAAATCTAAAGACACATGAGGGATAGGAGTAAAAGAAATGGGAAAATGGGAGAATAATTGCTCCTGGCATAATTTTACACTTTTTAGATAAGTTTTGAAAAGTTATTACCTCATTTTCCCTCTCATTTATGTAACTACACTCTCCATGGCCATGAAGGAAAACAGGAAACAACCCAAAAGCCCCCTAAGCTAGATGGTCTTGGAGCCTAAAAATATCATCACTACTACTGAAAGAGAGTACCTCTTTTATAGATATTTAGGCTTGTAATTTTTAAAGCACTGATCCTGTCAGGCAGCTGGATTCCCTAAAGGACAGGTGGAATTTAAATATATAAATATCATGGTGTTCAGAGTAAATCTATTCATAACAGAGAAAGAAAAACACTTGGGCAGGTTCGCAAATATGATGAACAAATTAAGATACTCTTGGGTACATCCAACAGATGTTATCTGTAAGTTTTATCTATACAAATGCAATATTAAAACCTCAATGGACTTTATCTTGCCTGGTATCATTGGCCACTACCAAGCAGAGCACTTACATATTGGTAATTTTCTGGTTTCAAGCCAGAATACCCAGCAGCATAGTGGAACAAGATAGTGATAAGCAGTTTGACAAGCCTTGCAACAAATACTATCCTGCTGCTTCTCAAAGACACCTGTATGCAGTTGATTCCAACATATTATTTTACCAATATATATTGAAGATACACATAGATTATACTTTTTCCCCCATTTTTTTCAGTGCTAAACAAATAGCAAAATTGTTGTGTTCTCTGTAGTCTAACAGCTGGATAAATAATAATTCACTTTTGAATATGTATTTGATAAAGAGAACAGAACAAAAGGGAGGGCTAATGTGCATTTCTATTATGGCAATCTTTCATTGCCATAATTTTACAGAATAGGATTCTTGGAGATGTTGTCTGTGAATGTTTCTTTAGTTCTTCCATCTTGTTAGGAACGCATTATTCGATCTTCACATTTGTCATTTGCTTACCATGAATGCCAGCAGCTACTTTTTTCCCCCTTAACTTTATGAAATGAAAGGATACTTTTCTCATCCAGCTTCAACCCAAACGACTAGGATAACAACAAGAATGCACCCTACCACAACATTTTAATTCATTCCCAGCAAAACTCACATTTTAGAGTATCTTCCCTTAGGTGAACAGAGGACAATGAAAGACCCATGATCTTTCCAACTAGCATCCAGCCCATGGATGGTAAGAGTTATTGGTGTTAAATGTGTTAAAGAACAAATTCATATGCCTAGAATCTTTAAGGGCAGACAAGACAAATTGTTGGATCTGAAGTCACCATAAGGCTTTAAGTTCTATAAGTCACATTAACAGTACTTGTATTTAATGACTGACAAATAGCACAATCTTAAATTCCCAGGGAGCAGTAATTCTTCCTTTGGTAAAAAGACACTGATTTGTCAAAAAATGGGATTATTAAATTAAACTGCATTCTGTGAATAAACTGTATTTATTCACAGACATCTGTCTTAGTTTGCTGCATGTGAGACTCTTTTAGATGTTTATTTTCACAAGGGCCAGGTTCTCTTGGTGCTATGACTTCAAGGGATGCTTCAAGAAGAGAGTTATGACTTAAATAAATCATAACTCTTTCTTTTGATCTCCATATGCTAGCACTCCTGTCTGTGTGGGGGATTTACCCTGATTCCAGCTGGCAAAGGAAAAGCAACGTTGACCAAACAGTTATTAGGGCTATTGGAAATTTGGTATTTATTCACTACGTGGCATTTTGGTACAACAGGACATTCCTGTTGTTTTGTGGACCTCTGTACAAGATCAGCCAAAACCTAATCCAGTCTCCTGAGGGCTCTCTAGACAATTGCCACCTCTTTGTGCATGTGCTTGAACATTTCTTTCTGGATAAAAGTAGAGTTCTGGATAAAAGGAGAGTGACAAAACAGGAGAAGATTGTTTTTGTAAAAAGTAGCTGGAAACTGAATGAGCTAGGGAAGAAAGCCACCCATTAGGGAAGCTTACAAAATTCCTTGCTTTAGATGCTGAAAAGGATTTGATGTTTTCTCTATCTGTTTGAAGTTTTCTTTAACTTCTTTAGCTTTAAACCGTGAGGTCTGGGGGTCATGTTTATTTTCACTGGACTCTACTGCCCCAGGAAGAGGTTCTTTCACTACAGCTATTTCTCAGTCTGGGAAAAAATTAACCTTATTTGACTTTGCTATTGGTACACTGGGAAATACATGGTATTATGATGTCATCTTCAACTTGAGTATGCGTAATTTTAACAAAAGAATATGGCGAAAAATTCAGCACATTTTCTCTGTTTTTTCACCTTTTTTCAATAAAAAGATTAATTCTATCTTGGATAATATTGAGCAACTTCTTTTGAATGTCAGCTATCTCCTAGAAGAATGTGAGGGTGTTTTTATTCCATAATCTTCAATAGTATTGGTTAAAAAATCACATGAAGGCTGAGCCGCTGGTTAGAATGAAGCAGCAGCCAAACAGTGAAGAGAAGCCCATGGCCCTATCTCATGGTCCTCTCTTAGACACTACACTGAAATTCTATATACACACTCTTTTCTAGTGAGACCTGAGTGATGATTATTATGTTGCTACATGAATATCAGTTATTATTTTTTAGTAGATCCATGGAAAGCCTCTGATGCAAATATATTTATAGCTGAATATGTAATGTTGCATATTAGCTTAACTATAATTAGCTGAGGCAATGCCAATCAAAACTGAAACTACAGAAAGTCTATGTATGATTATTTAGTATTATCTATCTTGTGTTTTTCTAACTGCTACCTGTAGTATAATTAGTGGCATAGGCCATTAATAAATTCAAGGACAAATTATATTACCTTTCTTAAAAAAAATAAGGAAATCAGTTGGAGGAATTGGATTCATAATGGATGTGAATATACTGCAAACTGTCCAGAAAAGCACAACCAAATGAACAAAAGTTTAAAAAATAATCATAATAAAATAGTCAGGTGATTTAGAAATGGAAAACTGTCTAATGCTGAAGAACCCACTAGGCAGACATCCCAGTGAAAACTTTCCTCTGTCAGATAAATACTTACACTTTGCTTAAAACATACATTACTTTTTCCATACCTAATTCTGTCAATATTTCTGGGCATCTGGGAACTGAGGATACTGAACTTCACAAAGGAAATGCTGCTGCTGTATACAGATAATTACATGAGCAGTGTGGGGTTTGATGAGGCTGACAGCACGCCTGAAAGCCTCTTGGAAATTGACTGAGAAGCAATCCAGATTTACCAGTGAGAAAACTTTGTGAGAAAGTGAGGACATGAAAACCTGCAGCCACAGTGAAGGCCTCAAGGACAGCCAAGAAAATAACTGAAGAAGATGTTTTGCACCTGTTATGATCTAATTATTAAAGTTCTTTAGAGATACCTCTGCCCGAATTAAGTTACAAACGAGACCATATGCCAATCAGTAGTATGAGTTTTATTTGATAGTAAATATGAGAAAGAGAGAGAGAAGAAAAGAGAGAACAGGGGGAGTAGGGAGAAAGATGGGGGGACAGAGAGGGACAGGGACAAAGAAGTATCACCACTCCGTGGGCCCCACTGGTGTCCTGATGTCCTCTTCAGCTGGTCTCGGTGGTGGAAGTCTCCCAGAAGCACAGAATGCTATGGGTTAATATACACTCAGGCCAGGTGGAAATGTCCAGGCATGTCCCCCTGGGGGAGGGGGCAGCCTCTAGCAGCAGACTCTGCTTGCATCACATGCACTCCTGTGGTGCAAGGCGTCTGGGGAGCACTTTGGGGGGTCTGTGATGGACTGTGACTCCCCCTCAGCTGCCTCTTGCGTGAGAGTCCCGTGGATGTGGCTTGTGGGGTTGGGGGAGCTCCACAGCTGGGCCAGTTTGTGTAATGGAGGATGAGTGTGTATTGCCTCTGACCAGAGGTTATGCCATCCTCCTCCCCCCTTCAGCTGGGGGCTAGGGCTGTGCAAACTTGGCTTCTGTGAGCTGTGCTTTGCCCCCACCCCAGAAATGATTCTCAGTACAGCTGGTGACTTCAGCTTCTGTGGACGCATTCCTTTCCCTCAGACTGAGATGACTGAACAATAGGCTTTTCCCTTTATCTAATCTCAGCAGTTTGGCTCAGTTCAAGGTCCCAGTCAGGCATCTTCAGGGAGGCTTCTCTGATATATCAATGTTTGAGGCATGAACTATTTTCAGTCTCTGACAGCACCCAAAGGAGGAGATGGCCTTGCTGAGGAGCATCAAGAATGTACTCGTAGTGTGTAGCTGATTGCTTGCATAGCTTGTTGTATAGTGCTATGAATAATTCTTGTTTTGTAGAAAGCCCTGCCGTTGTTTGTCACGCAGCCAATCATAACAAACCACGGTAGCTGTAAAAAAGGTATAAAGGTACTAACACAGACTAATAAACTACTCTTTTTCTGTCCTTGGATTACTGGCGTGTCATGTGTCTGTCTCTACTGTGACAAATGGTGACCCCGACGTGATCCGTGGGCTCGACGTGATCTGTGGGGCTGACTTGATCCCTGGAGCTGATTTTCTCCGGACTGAAAGGGAAAAGTGATTTTTTGGGATTAGGGTAATCCAAGGAGCCTGCCAGGAGAGCAGGACGCCTGCTTGGAAAAGCGGGAACCGAGCGGCACGGTGAGGGGCCGCTGGAGACAGAGCCCAACGAAGCTTGAGAGCAAGAGGATTCTGTTTTGGTTGACTGGACTTTGACACCTTGATTAAGGTGAGCTGTTGGGAACAACTTTAACATGGGTAATAATTTATCTAGCCAGGAAAAGACTGTGCTGTCTACATGGAAAGTTTAGTTAAAAAGCACAGGCGCTCGCATAACAGACCATGCACTGAGAAATATATTGTTGTGGGCAAAATAGCATAATTTTCCAGCAGATGCGAGTGTTGCTTTTAGTATAAGTTTCTGGAAAGCAGTTGGAGATGAACTGTGGGAAGCTATTTCTCTGGGAGATAAAGATGCACAAAAGTTGGTGTTGAAGGTTGGATCTGGTTCTTTTCCTCAGGAATTTTTCTCCCATGGGTTGCTAAGACACAAATGACTGGGTACTTAAGAGAAACAAAGCACAAGGCTGTAGCCTTTCTCCTTGGCAGTGTGGGGCAAAATTGCCCCTCATGGAAGCAGAGCCGGGCAACGCGAGATTTGGAGAGACTGAAAAGCAAGGGCAGGGGGGAGGTCACGCTCTCTTGCTCGGGACCCTCGGAGCTGGACGGTTGGAGCTGCTGTCTGCTGAACCCACGGCCCCTGAGAAGCCAGCGCGGAGCTGCCGGTCTGTCTGCTGTGAGTCTCTGCCCTCTGCCTCATCCGGAGCCGACCTGCCTGCCACCAGCCCGCTCTGAGTTTTCTCCGCTACATTGTAGCGGGGTTTTTCCCTGCACGTGGAGACCCCTTACCGTCCCAGCTCCCTGTGTCCGGGGATCCTGCTGCGGCACCAACACCAGCTGCCCCCCCCTCCCGAGAGTCTGTGGAGCAAGGGCTCTCCTCCATCCCTCCGTGCTTCGGGCAGTCGCCATTGCCGTGTGCTACCTGAGCTCACGCCGGAGCGCCCCTGCAGCCACCGGGGAATCACCACACCCAGAGCGCCCCTGCAGGCTGTGACTGGAACTGCACCGAAGGGAAAAGGTGCCTGAAGCCGAGCAGGCTGCCACTGGGTTTCTGGTTCTGTTTGTTGGTCAACGTTATAGTTGTTGTTATTTGTTATCCTTGTTTTAGATAGTAGTAAAGAACTGTTATTCCTATTTCCATATCTTTGCCTGAGAGCCTCTTGATTTCAAATTTATAATAATTCGGAGGGAGAGAGATTACAGTTTCCCATTCCAAGGGAGGCTCCTGCCTTCCTTAACAGACACCTGTCCTTCAAACCAGGACAGATTTTGGCGCCCAACGGTGGGGCACGAGGGCATCGAGGGGAAAAAGGATAACAGTTCTTGAGTAACGCAGTTTTTGTGTGCTGGATATAGGAACCTCATTAGGTTGCACCATGTGGTCTAGCTTATCCCGGTTCGTATGGCAAGTGGTCACAGCTGTTTCTCTCCCATTTGCAGCCCCATATCTAAACATGGGCCCTATAACTAAGGCTACAGTGGCTGTTATACAGTTTGTGTCATGGGTCAATAAGGTGAGGAATTCATGGATTTTCAACTTCCTCTGGAAGGCAGGCATGTGGATTCAGAGCTACCACACACTAATGACATGTTTTCAGGGTTACTTTAATAATGGTACATACTGCGAGGAAGTGACACCAAAAGAAATGTTCTCACAACCCTTCACCCAGCTCTTTGGGCGTATCCCGTCAATCTTTGAGGGGTTCGAATCTTCTCTAAATGCTAATGATACCATACAGTGGCTGGTGTTGCTGATAGGCCTGCTCTATTTAGCATTCAGTGTAGGAGTGGTTTCTATGGAAACCAACTCCCAGAAGCCCTCAAAGAAGTCGTGGTGGAGCAGACCATTCCGTGGGAAAAATCCCCCACGCTCCACAGTCACGATGGTGTAGTCCCAGCCCGCCTTCGTTCCTCCCCGTTGTTATTAGTGGATAGTTAGACTGTTTGTAACGTTTAAGTATATGCCTCCTTTCTGGAAGATTCATATTCCTTGTAACTGTGATTCGTTCCCGGCCCCTGATCCCTCCCCTTCCCTATTCCGGTGGGTTGTAATCCCTAATCCCCTCCCCATCTCCGCCCTTTACCTCGTTTGTGATTGGTTGCTAGCCGATGGTAAAAGACCTTGCACTGCGTCATTCGGGGCTCTTCAGCTCTGGGACAAGGAGGAATAAAAACCCTTCTGCTGCCCTACTGAGGAGTCGCTCCTTTTTTCCTCGCCGTCGACTGCGGTGTGCAGGAAATAACCTGCGACCCGCCCACGCCTCAGATCCCTGAGGAGACCGTCTCGGTCTCCACCGTTTGGGCACCTGAGGGTTAGCCCTCTCGGCGACACTCGGGAGAGCTGAGGCAACTACCGCCCGGTGGAACCGCACTCGAGAAGCAAGGCGCAGATCATCGTCGCGCCCGCAGCGCGCCCGCAGCGCTTCGCCGCTTTTTTATAAGTGGCGCGCGCGCGGCGTCTCACTGCCGTTTTTTTCTTTTTTTTTATACGTGGCGCCCAACCCCGCGATTTCTTTGTGCATTGCGGACGACGGCTTCCCTGAAACCGGGAACGACGCAGTTGAGGGCCACGTCCCCAAAGCACTGTCCTCCGTTTTAAGAGGCCAGTCTTTGGGGGGGTCGGCGACCTCCTGACGCCGAAAATCTCGACGCTCGGGAGAACCGGACCCTCGGCGAGGACCCCGTCCTTTTACCCTTTTCGGATTTAATTTGGTAGCCGGTTCGCGAGGAGACGGTCCTCCGAACAAAAGCCTGCAGGTCGCCAGTGAGGAGCTTTGGAAGTCCTCCGGTGGTGAGTGCTGCCGCTTTTTTTCCGTCTGTTAAAAGGCGGGGAATTTCCTTTCTTTTGAAAGATGGGCAATCATCTTTCTAAAAGAGAGAGGGAGCTGACGTTTATGTTTTATAGTTTAAAGTTTAGATTATTAGAGTTCGGGGAGCCTTTTGAGAAAAAGCTTTTAAAGAAATTCCTTAAATGGGTGGTTGTTTCAGTTCCTTTTTCAAATCCGAATTCGGTTTTAGATCCTTTATTTTGGGATGATGTCGGGGAAAAGTTAACGGAATGTTTTGAGCTCGGAAATCTTTCTGTTCGGAAATTTTTTCATTTACAAACCTTAATTTATAAAGTTTTTACTGCATGCGGGGAAAGTTCGGTCGTTTCGGGTACCCCTTCCGATCCCAAAGTCGATCCCGAAGCCCCTGCCCCTGCACCCGCTGCCCCGGAGGGAGTCTCCGCTCCGGTACCCCCGGAGCCTGAAAAACCCCGGGGAGAAATCGGGGACCCCGAACGTCCCCACCGTCGCGGAGCCCCCTCCAACCCCTTCTATCCTGACGGTGGCCACATCGGGGTAGAACCCTTCCTCACCCATTACCCCAGCCCCGCTTCCCCAGTTGCGCCGGTCGCGCGCCCCCCCCCTCCCAGTTATTCGGCGGTTCGTGAAATTAGAAGTGCGTCACGCCAAAATGGCGTCGGCGATTTTCTTGATGCGCCACAAGATGGCGGATCGACGACCCTGCCGCGAGGCGGCTCTGACTATGATTTAGGCGCGCGCGCGTGGCGAAAAGGCGCGAATCCCTTCCTTCCTGCCCCTCACCCCCCCTACCCCAGCCCTTACTCCACCCACCCCCGGTCACGTGATTATGCGTCGGTCCCTCCCCCAGCGGCCGATGATGTAACCGCGTCGGGTCCCCTCCCCGAACCCGCCCACGAGGTCCTCCGCCCCTTAGGACGTCCCACCTCCTACACGGTGGACCCGCCCCTTGTCCCTCCTCCCGTCCCGCCTAGACCCATCCCCCCTCCCGACCCCGCCCCCCCCGTCACGGCGCCCGCCCCTCCACCCACCCCTCCTAGTGAAGCCACCGCCCCTCTTCCGGTTTCCGACGGTCGGGATTCCGGTTCCCACGGTCCGGGACAAAAACAAAGGGGGGCTGAGGCGTACTCAATCGAGCCTCCCTCATCACCGGTGCCGGCAATGGCTTTGCCATTAGCCGCTCCAGTCATTTACAACAGGCAACGTGGCAGTGCTAGGTGGGAACCACTACAGCAATGGGTGGTGAAAGACATGTGTAAAGCTAGTCAAGAGTTCGGCAGGAACTCTCCATATTTTAAGGGTCTTATAACAGCGACTTTTGAAACATCTGTATTGGTCCCGTATGATTTGAAATTGTTAATGACTAGCCTGTTAATTGAGCCTGATTATTGGATATGGGAGCGGAGGTGGAACCGTGAGCTTCAAAAATTGTTAACTTCCTATAAGAATGACCCTAATAAATCAGCATTAACGATTGAGCATTTAATGGGGGAAGGACAGTTTATAGAGGCAAGAGACCAAGCATCTAATATACCAGTAGATGCATTAAGGGACATACAGCAAGCGGCCAAAACTGTACTGTTTAACCTGTACACTGACGCTGAACCCCCTCAAAGTTATACTTCTATTCGACAAGGGCCGCAAGAAAAGTTTGTAGTATTTGTGAATCGCCTTCGGGAAGCTATGGCGAAAGTGATCACTAACCCGATGATGTTAAAAGAGATGTTGGTAGAACTAGTGAGAGAAAACGCCAATGAAACTTGCCGTAAAGTAATTGAACTGTTACCTCTTGAGCCCCCTCCTACCATCGAGTTAATTACTGAAAGATGCTCGCAAATATGGTTCCAACCAACAGAACCCAATCCCGATGTCCAATCACCACCGCCGCCAAAGCTCAAACAGGTTCGCAATGTGCCACCTGTGGCAATGGCGGCCCAAGGGCCATGCTACAATTGTGGGAACTTGGGACACTTTGCACGGGACTGTCGCGCTCCTTTGAAAGACTCTAATTCCCAGTCTTCGAGTCGCAAGTCTCCTACAGGTGACCATCGACCTTCGTCCACTGAGTCCAGACACCAGACTCAGACTCATCCCTGCCCCTGCTGCCACCAGCCGTCGGGAAACGCAGAGAGGAGGGCGGGCTAGTGCCGCGCTCCCCAAACAACAAATTAAGGGCTGACCCGATGGACCAAAAGTCCTCGACGGTATCCTACAGGAAACTGACACAATTCCATCAGCTTGCTAGATCATGTCAGGATACACCTGCCATCACACCTGAGGACTTCCGACGCTACGATGTGGTGAGTTCGTATGTTTTACATCTCACTCACACAGACCCACACCACATCGCAGTGAACCTAGTTGGCGCACCTGAGACATCCATGACAATTTTGATAGTAGGTGATTCAGTGCGGGGACCCCCTGGAATTTTTGTAATCCCAGAGGTGAAGGAGTACCATCGCAGTCGGCAGTTAGGCATTACCATCAGTCTCAACACAGCACCGTGGTTCCTGCCCAAGGGAACTTGGCTGGGCCAAGCGATAGTACTCCCAGACAACATTCCCCGTGATACATGCACCCCCTTTTGTTTGTGGACTCAGGTTGTAGGCAGAGAAAAACCTTTTATGGAGTGCAAACTCACCAACGGCACGCTATCAGCCAGTCGTCAGGGCATGCTAGACACCGGCTCCGACGTCACTATCATAGCGGAGACCGAGTGGCCCTCTGGCTGGGGCAAAAAGGACTTGGATGAATCCCTTAGGGGAGTGGGAGGCACTGTTTCAGCTAAAAGGAGCACCTCCGAAATCATCGTGGAGGGACCTGATGGACATGTGGGGACTGTCCGACCATTTATAGTACCCTCAGGGTTTACCCTGTGGGGAAGGGACTTATTAGATCAATGGGGAGCTCGGCTGGAGATCCCTCCGCGGGATTTCTAGTCGGGGCCACTGCCGTGCGCGCGAGGCCCCCTGTAC
>JAVTVJ010010908.1:0-20781 GCA_034509425.1 Eopsaltria australis | reverse complement strand
TAGGAGTGGTTTCTATGGAAACCAACTCCCAGAAGCCCTCAAAGAAGTCGTGGTGGAGCAGACCATTCCGTGGGAAAAATCCCCCACGCTCCACAGTCACGATGGTGTAGTCCCAGCCCGCCTTTGTTCCTCCCCGTTGTTATTAGTGGATAGTTAGACTGGTTGTAACGTTTAAGTATATGCCTCCTTTCTGGAAGATTCATATTCCTTGTAACTGTGATTCGTTCCCGGCCCCTGATCCCTCCCCTTCCCTATTCCGGTTGGTTGTAATCCCTAATCCCCTCCCCATCTCCGCCCTTTACCTCGTGTGTGATTGGTTGCTAGCCGATGGTAAAAGACCTTGCACTGCGTCATTCGGGGCTCTTCAGCTCTGGGACGAGGAGGAATAAAAACCCTTCTGCTGCCCTGCTGAGGAGTCGCTCCTTTTTTCCTCGCCGTCGACTGCGGTGTGCAGGAAATAACCTGCGACCCGCCCACGCCTCAGATCCCTGAGGAGACCGTCGCGGTCTCCACCGTTTGGGCACCTGAGTGTTAGCCCTCTCGGCGACACTCGGGAGAGCTGAGGCAACTACCGCCCGGTGGAACCGCACTCGAGAAGCAAGGCGCAGATCATCGTCGCGCCCGCAGCGCGCCCGCAGCGCTTCGCCGCTTTTTTATAAGTGGCGCGCGCGCGGCGCCTCGCTGCCGCTTTCTTCTTTTTTTTTTTTATACGTGGCGCCCAACCCCGCGATTTCTTTGTGCATTGCGGACGACGGCTTCCCTGAAACCGGGAACGACGCAGTTGAGGGCCACGTCCCCAAAGCACTGTCCTCCGTTTTAAGAGGCCAGTCTTTGGGGGGGTCGGCGACCTCCTGACGCCGAAAATCTCGACGCTCGGGAGAACCGGACCCTCGGCGAGGACCCCGTCCTTTTACCCTTTTCGGATTTAATTTGGTAGCCGGTTCGCGAGGAGACGGTCCTCCGAACAAAAGCCTGCAGGTCGCCAGTGAGGAGCTTTGGAAGTCCTCCGGTGGTGAGTGCTGCCGCTTTTTTTCCTTCTGTTAAAAGGCGGGGAATTTCCTTTCTTTTGAAAGATGGGCAATCATTCTTCTAAAAGAGAGAGGGAGCTGACGTTTATGTATTATAGTTTAAAGTTTAGATTATTAGAGTTCGGGGAGCCTTTTGAGAAAAAGCTTTTAAAGAAATTCCTTAAATGGGTGGTTGTTTCAGTTCCTTTTTCAAATCCGAATTCGGTTTTAGATCCTTTATTTTGGGACGATGTCGGGGAAAAGTTAACGGAATGTTTTGAGCTCGGAAATCTTTCTGTTCGGAAATTTTTTCCTTTACAAACCTTAATTTATAAAGTTTTTACTGCATGCGGGGAAAGTTCGGTCGTTTCGGGTACCCCTTCCGATCCCAAAGTCGATCCCGAAGCCCCTGCCCCTGCACCCGCGGCCCCGGAGGGAGTCTCCGCTCCGGTACCCCCGGAGCCTGAAAAACCCCGGGGAGAAATCGGGGACCCCGAACGTCCCCACCGTCGCGGAGCCCCCTCCAACCCCTTCTATCCTGACGGTGGCCACATTGGGGTAGAACCCTTCCTCACCCATTACCCCAGCCCCGCTTCCCCAGTTGCGCCGGTCGCGCGCCCCCCCCCCCTCCCAGTTATTCGGCGGTTCGTGAAATTAGAAGTGCATCACGCCAAAATGGCGTCGGCGATTTTCTTGATGCGCCACAAGATGGCGGATCAACGACCCTGCCGCGAGGCGGCTCTGACTATGATTTAGGCGCGCGCGCGTGGCGAAAAGGCGCGAATCCCTTCCTTCCCACCCCTCACCCCCCCTACCCCAGCCCTTACTCCACCCACCCCCGGTCGCGTGATTATGCGTCGGTCCCTCCCCCAGCGGCCGATGATGTAACCGCGTCGGGTCCCCTCCCCGAACCCGCCCACGAGGTCCCCCGCCCCTTAGGGCGTCCCACCTCCTACACGGTGGACCCGCCCCTTGTCCCTCCTCCCGTCCCGCCTAGACCCGTCCCCCCTCCCGACCCCGCCCCCCCCGTCAAGGCGCCCGCCCCTCCACCCACCCCTCCTAGTGAAGCCACCGCCCCTCTTCCGGTTTCCCACGGTCGGGATTCCGGTTCCCACGGTCCGGGACAAAAACAAAGGGGGGCTGAGGCGTGCTCAATCGAGCCTCCCTCATCACCGGTGCCGGCAATGGCTTTGCCATTAGCCGCTCCAGTCATTTACAACAGGCAACGTGGCAGTGCTAGGTGGGAACCACTACAGCAATGGGTGGTGAAAGACATATGTAAAGCTAGTCAAGAGTTCGGCAGGAACTCTCCATATTTTAAGGGTCTTATAACAGCGACTTTTGAAACATCTGTATTGGTCCCGTATGATTTGAAATTGTTAATGACTAGCCTATTAATTGAGCCTGATTATTGGATATGGGAGCGGAGGTGGAACCGTGAGCTTCAAAAATTGTTAACTTCATATAAGAATGACCCTAATAAATCAGCATTAACGATTGAGCATTTAATGGGGGAAGGACAGTTTATAGAGGCAAGAGACCAAGCATCTAATATACCAGTAGATGCATTAAGGGACATACAGCGAGCGGCCAAAACTGTACTGTTTAACCTGTCCACTGACGCTGAACCCCCTCAAAGTTATACTTCTATTTGACAAGGGCCGCAAGAAAAGTTTGTAGTATTTGTGAATCGCCTTCGGGAAGCTATGGCGAAAGTGATCACTAACCCGATGATGTTAAAAGAGATGTTGGTAGAACTAGTGAGAGAAAACGCCAATGAAACTTGCCGTAAAGTAATTGAACTGTTGCCTCTTGAGCCCCCTCCTACCATCGAGTTAATTACTGAAAGATGCTCGCAAATACGGTTCCAACCAACAGAACCCAATCCCGATGTCCAATCACCACCGCCGCCAAAGCTCAAACAGGTTCGCAATGTGCCACCTGTGGCAATGGCGGCCCAAGGGCCACGCTACAATTGTGGGAACTTGGGACACTTTGCACGGGACTGTCGCGCTCCTTTGAAAGACTCTAATTCCCAGTCTTCGAGTCGCAAGTCTCCTACAGGTGACCATCGACCTTCGTCCACTGAGTCCAGACACCATACTCAGACTCATCCCTGCCCCTGCTGCCACCAGCCGTCGGGAAACGCAGAGAGGAGGGCGGGCCAGTGCCGCGCTCCCCAAACAACAAATTAAGGGCTGACCCGACGGACCAAAAGTCCTCGACGGTATCCTACAGGAAACTGACACAATTCCATCAGCTTGCCAGATCATGTCAGGATACACCTTCCATCACACCTGAGGACTTCCGACGCTACGATGTGGTGAGTTCGTATGTTTTACATCTCACTCACACAGACCCACACCACATCGCAGTGAACCTAGTTGGCGCACCTGAGACATCCATGACAATTTTGATAGTAGGTGATTCAGTGCGGGGACCCCCTGGAATTTTTGTAATCCCAGAGGTGGAGGAGTACCATCACAGTCGGCAGTTAGGCATTACCATCAGTCTCAACACAGCACCGTGGTTCCTGCCCAAGGGAACTTGGCTGGGCCAAGCGATAGTACTCCCAGACAACATTCCCCGTGATACATGCACCCCCTTTTGTTTGTGGACTCAGGTTGTAGGCAGAGAAAAACCTTTTATGGAGTGCAAACTCACCAACGGCACGCTATCAGCCAGTCGTCAGGGCATGCTAGACACCGGCTCCGACGTCACTATCATAGCGGAGACCGAGTGGCCCTCTGGCTGGGGCAAAAAGGACTTGGATTAATCCCTTAGGGGAGTGGGAGGCACTGTTTCAGCTAAAAGGAGCACCTCCGAAATCATCGTGGAGGGACCTGATGGACATGTGGGGACTGTCCGACCATTTATAGTACCCTCAGGGTTTACCCTGTGGGGAAGGGACTTATTAGATCAATGGGGAGCTCGGCTGGAGATCCCTCCGCGGGATTTCTAGTCGGGGCCACTGCCGTGCGCGCGAGGCCCCCTGTACCATCGTTGAGATGGCTCAGTAAGACACCTATTCGTATAGAGCAGTGGCCCCTGCGTGGTGAAAAGTTAAGCGCGCTTCACCAACTAGTAGAAGAGCAGCTCCAAAAGGGTCGGCTTGCTCCATCCCACAGTCCCTGGAACTCGCCAGTCTTTGTGTTAAAGAAGCCAAAATCTAATGAATGGAGACTGCTCCATGACCTGCGAGCCATAAACGTGGTCATGGAGGAAATGGGACCTTTTCAACCAGGTCTTCCATCACCCGCTATGTTGCCCAGAGGATGGCCCATTGTGATCATAGATATTAAAGACTGCTTTTTTTCTATACCACTTCACCCAGAAGATGCCCCAAAATTCGCCTTCTCTGTTCCATCGTTGAACAGAGAGGAGCCCATGAAGAGGTACCACTGGCTCGTACTCCCGCAGGGCATGAAGAACAGCCCCTCTATATGCCAGTGGTACGTCTCTGGGCTGCTCTCTCCAATTAGAAAGGCATTCCCTAGGGTGAAGCTGCTACATTACATGGACAATATTTTAGTGTGTGCCCCTGAACAAGTTATTTTAAAGCCTGCGCTGAACGAGGTTGTGAAAGCAATTCAAGGCGCGGGGATGACCATCAACCTTAAGAAGATACAACGGACGTCGCCCTGGAACTACTTAGGATCCCGAATCTCAGAGTCCACCATAGAGCCACAACTGATGTCGCTTCAAGAGAAACCATCCACCTTGAGGGAGCTCCACCAGTTGTGCGGCTCAATCAACTGGGTCCGTCCCTTTTTGGGACTCAAGAACACCGACCTAGATCCGCTGTTCCAGTTGCTGCGTGGAGGCCACACCTTGGATTCACCTATCGAGCTGACTGCGGATGCTGAAGAGGCAGTGGGTAAAGTGTTGACTGCATTAGCTAGCAAGAGAGCACATAGGATTAACCCGATGCTCCCTTTTAGGTTCACCGTTTTGGGGCAGACACCTAAATATTACGGGTTAATCTTTCAGTGGGATGGGGGAGCAAAATATTCTCTCCTGATAGTGGAATGGGTCTTTTTGCCCAATACACCATCCAAGACCATCACAAGGCCACAGGAGTTGGTGGCCGAGCTAATCACCAAAGCTCGGCAGCGACTCCGCACCTTGGCCGGATGTGATTTTACATGCATCCAAACTCCCTGGAAGAAAGACCAGTTTGAGAGTGTCTTCCAGGAGAGTGAGTGTCTGCAATTAGCCCTCGAGAACTTTTCCGGAAAAATTGGCCCTCAAAAACTCAAACATCATTTATTTAATTCGGAATTCCATTTGGCCCCAAACTTCCTTCAAAGTAAAAAGCCAATTCCAAATGCCTTAACAGTTTTTACAGACGGCTCTGGATCCTCCTGTAAGTCTGTGTTGACTTGGAAGGACCCAGTCACCTCTGAGTGGGATGAGGAGGTGCAGACAGTTGAGGGTTCTCCTCAAATTGCCGAGTTGGCAGCCGTCGTTAGGGTATTTGAGAGGTTCCAGGAGCGACCTATTAATTTGGTCACTGATTCGGCCTATGTAGCCGGAATTGTCTCCAGAGCAGAGCACTCATTATTAAGGGAAGTTAAGAACAAGAAATTGTTTGGGCTGCTTGCGTTTTTATTACAGCTCCTGTCCCACCGCAAGCATCCTTTCTTTGTGATGCATGTCAGGTCACATTCAAACCTTCCTGGTTTCATTGCGGAAGGTAACGCCAGGGCGGACGCGCTAGCGATGCCTGTGCAGGCGTGTTCTACACCTGACACAGTCGCACAGGCTCGCCTTAGCCACCAATTTTTTCACCAAAATGCCTCCGCTCTGCGAAGGATGTTTCATCTATCCTTGTAGCAGGCGAGGTCAATAGTGGCCACATGTCCCTCTTGCCAAAGCCACCAAATACCATCGTTCAACTCTGGGGTAAACCCCAGAGGGCTCAATGCGAATGAGCTGTGGCAAATGGATGTCACTCACTACCCGCCATTCGGGCGTCTCAAATTTATGCATGTATCTGTGGATACCTTCTCCGGTGCAACGTTCGCTTCGCTGCACACAGGGGAGAAGGCCAGGGATGTCAGAAAACACCTTTTGTTAGCTTTCTCTGTGTTAGGAGTCCCCGCGTCGATGAAAACCGACAACGGGCCTGCCTACACGTCGGCCAATTTTAAAAAGTTCGTCCAAGAGTGGGGAGTCAGGCACCATACCGGGATTCCCTATTCACCAACAGGACAAGCGTTGGTAGAAAGAAGACACCGGGACATCAAACGCATCCTTGAACAGCAGCGGGGAGAGACAGAGGTCAAGTCGCCCATTGAGCGCCTCTGTAAGGCTCTGTTTACTCTAAATTTTTTAAATTGTTCAGAAAGTGAGCCGACTCCCCCCGTCTTTAGGCATTTTATTAATTCTACTCGAGCGAAATTGGCAGAAAACCCAAAGGTGCTCTTCAAGGATCCGGAAAGCAAGTTGATAAAGGGACCGGTGAGACTGTTAGTATGGGGGAGAGGGTTTGGGTGTGTTTCCTCCCCAGACGGTCCACGATGGGTGCCTGCGAGAAACATCCGCCCCTACTTGGAACAAACTCCACGACAAGACAGTGACGATTCCGGGCCGTCCATCGCCTGGAAGAGGCGAAGAAAGAGACCGGACTGATCGACTCGTTTCCACCAGCTGAGAGACCCAAAGAGTGACATCAAGGAAGCCGAAGCAGCGAACGAGACCCTTCGCTGTCCCCTTCCCCTCTTCCCTATCCTACTTTTCCCTTTCCCATTTACCCCTACTCGCCTTAGTATCCCATGGGGAGAAAAATTAAGTTGGGTCTGAGGGTGGTGAGAGATGTTGAAGTCCTGTCTGTTTTTCTGACATTTGTCTTTTTACTGCAGCATCGAGAGATACCTCATGAAAACCAGAAAACCCTACCTGATGCAGTTTCTCCATGCGTTCTATCTGTGGCTGATGATGTCAACCTTTCAATGGCGAGAGTCAGGAACGTGGATAGTCCCGCAGCCCAAGGAAAATGTTTGGGTGACCCTCGCCAAGTCCCTCAAGCAAGAGAGTTTATGCCTCAACACAGATGCAGCAGAAAACCCGCTAACTACGTGCCTAGTGGGTATCCCCCTGCGAGAGGATGACACCCTTCTCGCAGGTTTTCGTCCCCACCCAATCAAGGATTGGGACGCCTGGCTCGAGACACTTAAGCATGCACCACACGAGCCCCAAGAATTGGAGCTTTTGGGGTCTGCGGCAGCCAATTTTTGTGTAGAGTTCGGATACACTCTAACGGGTAACGAGCCTTACAGAGCTCGAATTGGAGATATCAAAAGACACGGAGTGTATCCCCTAAAAAGGTCCATCTATAACTATGGCAAATGGTGCAATCGTACCATCACCAAACCGTCCACTCCGTCGAAAGCCAGAGCGAATGCCAATCCCTTGACCCTTCCACCTGGTATATTCCTTATCTGCGGGGACCGGGTGTGGGCTGGGATACCGTCTCGTCCTGTGGGAGGGCCGTGCACGTTAGGCAAGTTAACCCTCATGGCCCCTGGCAAAACCCAAATTTTAGACTGGAAAAATTCTAATCAGGCCCGTCAAAAAAGAGAACTTAACCATTGGGATGAAAATTGCCTATCAGAAGTTAATCATTGGAGTTTCTCAAAGAGGGTGGCTGCCTCCGTCTTCGTGCCCTGGGCGGCGGCAGCTAAGGCGCTAGGGGAGTTGGGCCATCTAGAATGTTGGCTGGGTAAACATGCCAACATGACGTCTCGTGCACTTGCCCAACTGTTACAGGACGGCGACACCACTAGGCGCGCTACGCTGCAAAATAGGGCCGCCATAGACTTCCTTCTCCTCGCCCACGGGCACGGGTGCGAGGAGTTTGAAGGTCTATGCTGCCTGAATCTAACATCCCATTCAAGGAGCATTCACTCAACTATCAAGGGTATACAAGACCAGCTGAGGGATTTGCAAGTTGAAGGCAAAGATTGGTTAAGAAATGCCTTTTCTAGCATCGGGATTTCTGGTTGGGGTTCAGAGTTATTAACATCCTTGACATGGATTCTCATTATTGTTGCTGTTGTGTGCTGCATGTTCGCTTGTTTGAAGTCCTTTTTTATTACCTTAGTCGTACCATCCTCTTTAAAGAAAAGGAAACGGGGAGATGTAGGAGTGGTTTCTATGGAAACCAACTCCCAGAAGCCCTCAAAGAAGTCGTGGTGGAGCAGACCATTCCGTGGGAAAAATCCCCCACGCTCCACAGTCACGATGGTGTAGTCCCAGCCCGCCTTTGTTCCTCCCCGTTGTTATTAGTGGATAGTTAGACTGTTTGTAACGTTTAAGTATATGCCTCCTTTCTGGAAGATTCATATTCCTTGTAACTGTGATTCGTTCCCGGCCCCTGATCCCTCCCCTTCCCTATTCCGGTTGGTTGCAATCCCTAATCCCCTCCCCATCTCTGCCCTTTACCTCGTTTGTGATTGGTTGCTAGCCGATGGTAAAAGACCTTGCACTGCGTCATTCGGGGCTCTTCAGCTCTGGGACGAGGAGGAATAAAAACCCTTCTGCTGCCCTGCTGAGGAGTCGCTCCTTTTTTCCTCGCCGTCGACTGCGGTGTGCAGGAAATAACCTGCGACCCGCCCACGCCTCAGATCCCTGAGGAGACCGTCGCGGTCTCCACCGTTTGGGCACCTGAGGGTTAGCCCTCTCGGCGACACTCGGGAGAGCTGAGGCAACTACCGCCCGGTGGAACCGCACTCGAGAAGCAAGGCGCAGATCGTCGCGCCCGCAGCGCGCCCGCAGCGCTTCGCCGCTTTTTTATAAGTGGCGCGCGCGCGGCGCCTCGCTGCCGCTTCTTCCTTTTTTCCTTTTTTTTTTTTTATACTGCTGTACATTCTAGGAACCCTTATTTTGTTAACTACCACCTTCTTTTTGGAAGCAGTGGGCTCCAGAGGGTGATCTTTGAACCACAGCTGATTCTCAGGGCCTGATGGGCAGTTTATAGCTGTCCCATGCATTGCCTTAATTTGTATTTCAATTAAAATTGTGAGGAGAATGCATGAAGATCTTTGGTCCAAGACCAAACTTGGACTTTGCTTAGAATATTCGGGTATCTCTGTTAAGGACATCTAGATGGTACCAATGAAAGCCTTCTTTACATTGTCACTAATATTTGTCAAATTTACTCAGTCCAGTTCAGGAAAAAGAAAAAATTTCATCATTGATTTCAAGCTTCATTTTCTCCTCCAATATTCAGCTGATAAAGATTTACAGTTAATAAGAGAGTTACCTGCAGTAAGAAATCACAGTACTATACTCTTAGCATCTGGAGGCCACCAAGAGTCCTGACTGTCCTTGTCCAGCTCTGCTCATGACTCCCCCCCCATCCTGCCCATGCTCCAGACCCACATTCCAACCCCCTGGGGACACCTGTCCCTACCCAGAAATGCTGCAGCAGGGCCAATCTCCTCAGCCCTGCCCTGCCCAGCCCATGGGCCCATGTCCCACTCCTACCTCAGCCCATTCCCGATTCCTGAGGCTGGGGTTACCCCGGTGTCCTGCAGGTTTCCTGCTCCTGGCTGGGTGGGACAGGCCCTGCATGGTGAAGCCCCTGGCTAAACAGCCTGTGTGAGCCACCCCTGTGGTCCCTGGTCCCCTCCCCAGGGCTTCATCTCTCAAGGGCACCCTGGCAGTACAACTAGATCACTAGAATACAAGCAGATGTTTCAGGTCTTTATTTTTTCTTCACCTTCTCTTTCCAAATATTCATGTTTTGCAGAATGCAACAACCTGTAAGTGCTTGGCAGACCTGACCATCAAAAGTGCATCACTCACATCCCTGCGCTCATTGCTGGCTCCCAGCTGAATACAATTGAGGCTCAGTGTTTCAGTCCTGCTCTTTAAAGGCCAGCATGTGACTGGCCTTGGAAACCTAATGGATGCTCCCAGTCTCCCTGATCATGACCTCTCATGACAACTGCATTCCTCTGGGGAACTGGAAATGTCAGATATCAAAGAAAGACCCATGAGAGTGTCAGACAGTTTTCTCAGCAGCTGGCTAGTGACTAAGAAATTCGCTGTGACAGAGATCAGAGTGACTAAAACCAAAATGTAAAGCTCAGATGTTTGACCTAGCTTTCCCAACATCATGATAAAAAAAAAAAAAAAAGCATCTACTGACAAGAGGATGAAGAGGAACGTTATGATGGATCCTATGCTGCCATAAAGGTGTATTGCTTGGATAAAGACAAAGGAGATGAGGCTCATTAACCTAACAGTCTTCACATGTATTTTACTGTTGCTGGAGAAGGTTTTGTTGCATCATGTTAGAAAATGATTATTTGATGGAACTGAAGGTTTTTACCTGAGTAATTTTTAAAGGTTCAAGAAATAACAGAAGTAGCATATTCTGCTGGTGTTAACATATTTTATTTTGACCTTATGAAACACTCTTAGTTCAATAAAGTCAAAATGTGCAAATTTTTATGCTAATTTAATGTACGTAATGGTTAAACCACATCAACTGTGTATTATGTCAAGTCAAAGTAATATAATGAAGTAAAATGTGACACTTTGTGTCACGGCATAATATTGTCTGGCATTTTTTACATAGCCTATTATTTATATCACATTCCTTAAATTAAATTGAAGCAATATTGTTCTTTTACAATATAAATATTTCAATTTCTAATCCAATTACTAATATAACTATTTCACAGTTGCAATAAAAATTTCAGCATTTGCAACAGAATAGAATTCTCAAATTTTCCAGCTTTTCTCATACTTTATAATAATGCTTAGATGACCAAATTCTTCCAAGTATAACACAATATGATAGAGAAACTGAACAACATTCACCATCTCCTTGTTTGTATCATAAATAGGCTTATCTATTTAGAATGACTGACAATGTCCAACCCTTCAAAGATGTTCAGATGCTAACAAATATTTATAAAAGTAAACAAACCATGACAATATTCTGCACACACAGGAACTTAGCAGCTTTCCCTCTGTAATTTAAAGGCATATGTCTCTCAATTTTGTCCCTTTACAAGATGCAGAGGATAAAAAATAGCCTTATCACCCTAAGTGATTTTAGATATTCAGCATTAAGTCTGTATTTATTATGCATAGAATCCATTAAGGAGGATTTTTCTCTGTAGTAAAGGCCTGGGTTTTGTGTGGGGGTTGCAGGAACATCTGTGCAGTCATCCTGATACTCCCTTTACAGTGTGAGACAAGGCTGTGTGGTAGAATGTTGTTAAGCACCAGACATTTCAAACAAGGCCCGCAGTAGTAGGTAACTGATGTATATAAAAGCTTTGTCTGATCCACTGCCATTTACAGCAGCAATGTTGTTCTTAATGCTTACCATGAATTAGGGAGCACCAGGAAGAGTCACACTCTTAGATTCTGGTTAATCAAAAGGCTCTGTTGAAGTGAATAGCTCAAAGCACTTAATGAGCTGGATTTGCAATAGAAGTCAGTGTAAGCAGTTCAGAAAAGACATCAAAGGCAGGAGCTTATAGAGGTTGGAGAAGGAAATTTACCTCTTCTCTGAGACTTTGTCACCAGTTTCACTCACAGGAAAAACTGATGCTGTTATGCTCTGCATGCAATACTCCAAAGGTGTTACATATAAATCCATGATTTACAAGCCCTAGTATCCTTTGAGGCAGGCAGCAGAGGACATTCACAGCTTTAGTGCCATGTGACTTTATATAGACTTCAGAAATATTTCAGGGATAACTTATTTAAGATATGGAACTCATTACAGACCCTGGTTGAGGAACAGATTACAAACCTCTATTCAGACAGAGAAACATCTTTTTGGACCAGAGTATAAGAATCAGAGAAACACAGGATGTGGAGAAACCTCCTGTCATGAATGGATGTGGGAGTTTTAGATTAGTCCTTGCCTTTTGCCAAAGCCTCTGGCAGCAGGCAGTAACTTATTGAGGTAACCAGCACCCCAAAACCCACTGACGTTTGTAAGTTCTTTTAATGATGACTGATTCTGTCTATCTGTCCTGGGTTAGGCAGGAGGGGTCAAAATCTAGGAAGTGATCTATGCTGCAGGAAGGGATATAACTTCCTTCCTGGGAGAGAGAGCCAATAATCAGGTAGTTTTAAGGATTGATATGTAGGTGAACCAATTAAAAAGTTGATCCGCCTTCAAGGAAAAAACCATATATAAGCAGAGACCCTCTGAGCCTCTTTCTCTTTTGATCTGCTGCTGTGTAGAGAGGAGCATCTCCTGCTTCTCTTGCTGGTAAGGCCCCCCCCCACTCCTTCCAAAGCGGGGGGGGGGGGGGGGAAGGGAAGTTTATGGCAGCCGTGCCGCTGCAGCCTGGGAATGGGGGAGGAACCGGATGGAATTTTCAGCAGATACAGCTCAGCCGGTATGTCAGCTACACGAGACAGGGCCAGACCCCTGCTCCGGGCCAGGCAAGGACCAGGGCCGGACTCCATCCAGCTCGGGCCAGGCCCTGCCCTGTCACCCCGGGCCCAGATGGCCCCACCAGGCTGAGCCAGCTCCGCAGAGCCAGGCACAGAGACTCTGAGAGCTTCTGCCATCCAGCTCGGACCTGTTCAAACAGCCCGGCAGAGAGCACGTGATCGTCACACTGCCAGAGAGAGAGAGAGAGATTAACTCTATCCATGCCTGGACTAAACTTACAGACACCCATCCTTCCTTGCACAGAGAGAGGAACGAGTGAGGACATCTACATAAATGCAGTATAGAGACTTTACAGTCAATGAGGAAAGCAGAACCGATGCCTAGAGGGAAGTGTATGAGAAGTGCTTCAAAAGTGAAGCTGAAAACTCTTTTGGAGAACTATGGTTGGGGACTGAGCTAATAAATTCCCTGTAATATATGAAGACATAGTCCAAAAGGGAGATGTGAGGTTCTAATTGCAGCCAATGAACTGAAATACCTGGGTAAAGACAAGTAAGTGTTGAAATAAGTACAGCGTGATGAGAAACTTGAACCAAGAGAGAGGAGAGGCTGTGACCCAGAGCCCTGGTCCTGGGGGGAATGCCAGCAAACTTGTGTTGTCAGGAGAACCTGTGTTGCTAAGCACAGAAGAAGGGATTTTCTTTGTTGCTGCAATTGAACTGGGCATCCTTAAAACAGGTACCCTGTGGACTGTTCATAACCCACCATAGTGGCTGTAAGAAGGCTACTGGTGTGGGAGGGATCCACCATTAAGCTGATCTTTCTTCTGGGCGGCGGCTGATGGTGAGGCTAAAGACCCATAAAAAACTGTATTTTTCTTACAGAAAATCCATGGTGTAAGCAAAAGAGACTTCTCTCCCTAAATGAACTGGAACAAGAGCTATTTCTGAGATGGTAAACTGACTGGAGGTCGAAGTGTTGTCTTTTGTATGTTGTCAGGGAGAACGAAATGGAGAGGTGGGGGAAGGAGGGGTGGTCTGAGGAGTTTGTTCTGGTTTTTCTTGGGTTTTTTCTTTCCCTTTGTCTTAGGTATATTAATAAAGTTTCTTTGTACTTTATAAAGTTTGAACCTGCTTTGCCTACTCCTAATCCTCATCTCACAACAAACATCAGGTAAATTTGGGTAAGTGTGCTGGCATTTAGCCACAAACCTGAATAGGCAAACTGCAACCACTACACTATCATAGAATGAATCATTTATTAATAGACGGAGAAACTAACAGACATAAGACTTAAAGTAAACCAATACTACACAGGAATAAAACAAAAAGAAAGACTACTAGTAGATTAATATACATTGCACTATAAGGTACCTTTTTCAGTTACAGCTAGTGAAGAAATAGTATAAGCTTCGGATTCAATGTATCTTACCATCAATTACTGCTGGTGGGGCATGCACTGAGATCCCTTCCCTCAGTCTCCAGAGAAGGAACCAAAAAACTGTGTCCAGACTTCGGGGAGAAGGTTCAAACACTTTTGATGCCATTTGGTTTCTGCCTTTTTTCTTTTCTATGTTCTCTGTACTCTTTCCACATATATTTGTAGCTCTGTAGCCTATTGTATTAATAGCTAGTTTTCCCAGTACTTTTCCACGGCCTTTCCCTAGGCAGAAAGACAAAACAAATTCCAGAGCTCCAAGCCCCAGGGAGTACAAGGCCCTGTCCTATCTCGGTTCTTCCTGGGAACCAAGGCCAAGAACAACTCTGAGGGACATTTTCATAAACAAAGTAGAGCCAGTGCTGAGAGGGGGGCTCCAAAGAAGGGGCTGGACCTGGGAAGGGAATTGAATCACCACTTGTTCTTCTAATTGGTGCTTTTAATCAATTATGCTAATTTCCTAAAAGCTATAAATATGTCCTCACCCCTGGAGGGGGTGGGTTTTTATGGACACTTTTCCATAACTGCTCCTGAAGACCTTCAAAATAAAGATCCCCTTTTATATTACCTCCTTGCTAAAATGATCTTGAGTTTCTTTTCCAGGTTGGGGGAAAAGACAACACTTTCAGGGTGTAAGAGACTTCTGCCTCAGTGCTAACTCGTGTATCCTGCCACACCTCCTGACTCAGCAAACAGTAACTTGCTATCATATAAGCCAATTCTTTTCTTAAATATAACCTCCCTAACAGCAAAGATAAAATAACCACCTGACACAGCTGCACAGCAAAAAAAGGATAGGAATATTGAGCATAATTTGAAAATTTAGTAATGCCTATAATCTGTTATACTATGAATATCTTGATATTGGTGATAAAATTAAGGTCTTACAGCATATTTTCAAGAAAGAATGAAAAGACTTAAAGACTACACCTTGGATTGCTCCCAGGATGAGCCATTATCTGGTAATTTGACAAAAACTTTCTATTTGGCATTACTTGAAGCTGTTAAAATGGAAAACAAGGATTTTCCTTTTCATGATTTGCTGATGATAAGAAACAGGTGAAAATTTTGTAACACATGAAGATATTCTTTCTTGTACAAATTACTTCCATGGGATGAACAGACAGGATATAATAATGCAAAAAACCTTGTTCACCTATGTAATGGATGAATAAATGATAAATGTTGACTTTGTAAAAATAGTGTTATGATAAAATATAGTTAAGTAGAAACAAGATTGTAGTAAAATTATAACCTCGAGATAATTGTGATATATTGGAAAATGTAGTCATAAATATATAGCTATAAATGTCTTTTGAGCTGATGACTTGCAGTGCAAAGGACTTTCAAGGGAACAAGAGAAGATAATACCAATTCACAGCTCTCAAAGGTGTCTGGACAATCTCAAGGCAGGCTAAGAGGTGACGTTCTGGCGAGAAGGGAGGGCAGAGACCAGGGAGAAAGGGTTGTTTGAAATGTGAATTTTCTTCTGAGCTTCATGAATATGTAACGGTTAAAAGTATTTAACCCATTGTGAAATGAACGTAAGTGTGCCTCTAGCAGATACGCTATGCACCCAGCACTGCTATTGCCCTTGTTCTACTAATAAATGTTCAGTATTATTTTGCTAAAATTTTTGTTCATGGACCCATTTCTAACACCTACCTTTTCGCAACTTGAAAACCTGCGAGAGTATTCAAAGAAATACTCTTCCTGTAGATAAATTTTCTCATTGACTTTACTGGAAGCATGTCAAAAACATAAGTGATATCTCCAAGTTCTCTTTAGTGATAAAGTCTGTTCCTCTCCTATGGCTACAGCACACATGATAAGACTAATCTCTACCTTAAGCTATACACTTGAGGATTTGGGCTGCTTTTGGATGAGGATTGAGAGGGTAAGAAAGAGACAAGCAGCAGATGCTCTGTAACTTAAAATTTTCCCAGAGCCTGGAAGACCAGAGCGCTATGTTTGGTGCTTTGGGCCTCATGGGACTTGTTCAGGCTCTAAAGCTTCTTCTCTTCTAAAAGTTTCTTCTTGAAATACCTGGAAAAGATTAATTTTAACTTGTTTTTCACAAAGTTATAGTGACATATGAGATCAATATTTATGGAAACTGAAAATAAAGGTAAAAAAAAGTGTTTAGTTGTTATGTGGATGGAAGACTGTCTACAATAACTGGAACTTCAGTGGAGGGCAAAAGGACTAGTATTAAGATATGTATTCCCTGCTATTCTCACTAAGAGATTTGGGTTTGAGTTTTTTGGGTGGGGTTTTTTTGTGGAGAGGAGACTTGGGTGCTTTTGTGGGATTTTTCTTGTTTTGTTCAGCTAACAAAGATGGCAAAAGTGGGAAGACAATGTGAATTTTAGTACAAGGACCATACACTTCACAGCTTCACTAATTGCTTAGTGCCTAATTTCATTGAACATCTTTACTTAACTGATAAAACAACTGCAGATTTTCCTAGCCATGAGGTAATCTTTTGGTCTGAGGGTTTATTCCACAATTAGTCTATTCAATGGGCTTCCTACCAAAATGAAGTTCTTCTGTAGCAACAATCAACATCTATGAATACACTTATCCAGACAGATTATTACTAGGATCACTCCGAATGCTTTTATCTGTACCATGTATTTTCTTGTTATCAAAACTAAAGTAAAAATTGTGTCTTACCACTCTATTCACTATTTTCTTATGGAAAAATATCTGGTTTACAAAGTGCCTCAGTAATCTAAAACCTAAAAGATTTCTATCAATAAGTAATGTAAAAGATCACTAATGCCCTTTCATGAAATCTGTAATCAGTAATCTTTCTAATGAGGAAAGGAGGAAAAAAACTAAAGTCCATTGTTGTAGAGGACAATTCTATCAGGATCCCTCAGGTGGAGCTAAGAGCAGGCTCAAAAGCTGTTGATAGCATCAAATTTCTCTGACACAAGTATCAGGTGAATTTCTGTGATTTTACTTCTTTTAATAAAAAACCACTTCATTTTGCATCCATAAAAATTTCTCTAGGAGCAAATAAACCGAAAGAAATACCAAGATACTGTCCCATAGTCATAATTCTTCTTTATGGAGAAATAAAGAGGAAAAGACTAAATGATAGGAACCAGTAATGTTATTTAATTTACTAGTTTAGGGTACTCAGTCACCACCAAGACATCAACAGCATAGGAACTAAGACAGACCAGGAAAGTCCTTCCCACTTGATCAGCTTCCAGTTACCTCCCTTGACCATGAAAGACTTTCTGACAGGCTTCTGTGCTTGCTAGGCAATATTACTATCTCAGGCAGGCTCATAGTATAATTAGAAATAAGAAGTAAAAATATATCTATATGTGTGTATATGTATGTAATACATGATTACAGAATTATTATTAATGCATTATATTAGAAAAATATATTATATTAGAAAAAGGGAAGAGATCCAGAAGGGCACACAAGAGTTTTAAAGTGAAGTCCCCACTAGGCTGGGGGACAGCCCTGGCCATGGCCACCTCATGGTGTCCAGGAGCAAGTCCCAAGGTCACAATGGGGAAGGTGCCACCCTCAGCAGCATCAGCTCTCAGCTGGTCCTGAGTCCCAGCAGCCAAAACTCCTTCCACCCATGAGGTAAGGGAAGCCTCCTGGTGCACCCTGAGCTGGCAGTAGAAGCAGTAATAAAGAAATACTTTAATTTTTCCAGTAGTTAAGTGACGCTAAATCTGGTATTACACTCTTCAGTGCCTCTTCCTGCAGTGTCTGAAAAACTGCAGATCTCAGCCAAGAACAGTAATGGGAATTCACAGGCAATACAACTGTGCTGTGGAAATGAAGAAAAGAGATGGGCTGAAACAGGGTGAGAGATAGTTCAAGGGTATTATTGTACTCAATAGGCAGGTCAGGCTGAGACAGAGGAGTTCCTTAAGTAAAAAAAAAAACCAAAAAATTAAGTGTTTCCTTTCAGTGATAAAGGGCATTTGGATGAGTTGCTTGGGGACACTGAGTGAGCCTGCCTAAATACACTTTGGGAAAGGGTAACTGTGGTGAAATTAATTCAAATTCGCTGTGCTTTATACTCAAAGGTCATAGAAGTCAATGCCAAGGTGTGGAACAGGACTGCAGTTTCTGACCAGAGAAACCATTTCAACATGGAGCTTGCTAAGCTTAGAAGAGCACCTACATAATATCAAATGTCAAATTCATATGTATAATGTCAAATGGCAGCAGTGGGCTACACTCATCAGTTCCAGGCCTAGGTTTTTTACTTTTTCCTTTGGAGAATACTGGCTGCAAAAATAAACAAACAGCAACAACTAACAGATTTATATACATTTGAAAGCAGTTGCATAGAAACATCTTCAGAGCTATCTTCCTCCTTCTTGGAAATTTATCACTGTCAGAGGGACTGGTAGATTAATTATCTGTTTTGCTACCTTTTCTCTTTCATGTACTTCAGAATTCATATCTGGAAAAAACAGGATTTTTCAAAAAATATTTTCAATTTCTCTAAAAAACCCAAACTCTTATCACACCAAATACAAAGCAAAACACATAAGAAATGCAGAGGCTACAGCCATCACACTGTTGGTGATTATAACAGTCAAATGGAAACATACAAGGCTAGTCTCCAGTCCCTGCCATAATCCTGAGCATGAATTTTCCAAATCAGAGGTAATAATTTCAATGAACTATTTGTCCTGGGTTGACTGTGATGCCTTTTTCTGGTCTTAGGAAATAAAGGCTCAGACACGGTTAGAGAGTTGGGGGTCATTTACCTCGGTATTTTAATAGGATCCCATTCGATGGCTTCTGCCGTCCAGGTAGAACGCGTTGCAAAAGCCCCGTCCCCCCAATCGAGTATACAATTAAAGACTCTACACATTAGCATATCTACCAGGAGGGCCCAATAAGGGGCCTGGGTGGGCTAACTTCTAGTTTACAAAATCTGTCCTACTAGGAGACCTTGAGGGCCCACGAAAACAGGGTGTTTGGTCTTCTAACTCTACGTAGTTTCAGGGGTGTTTAGTCTACTGGCTTACTAAACACCATGAAACCGGGCTAAAGTATCACCTAAAGCATCACAAGTATGCATGCTAATACTTGTGAATATAGGGAACAGTGTAAGAAGTATTCAGAAGAAAAGCAGAAAAATCCTTCAGGCATCAACTGTAAGATGCTTGTATCCCCAATCGTCTGTCCTGCTTATGCCGGGTATTAAGTTCTGTAGCTTTAAGTTAGGCCCAGAGAGACAGAGAGAGTGAAGAGAGTGAAGGGGGGGAGAGAAAACGCACACAGTTTGTCTACAGGAGTTACACCTTACTCCCCCGGAAATTCCTTCAGAGACTGCACTCAAAGCGGAGACAGAAAAATAGAGATAAGCTCTCTGTGTGCTCTCGGAGTTCGCAGCGGAGTGCTCTCGGAGGTCTCTCGGCTTTTGCAGGGAGAGAGAGACTTTATTTCTTTTGCTGGTTTTTTTTCTTCTGGGACTGGTCAGCATCTCTGTGGTCCAAGACATCAGGACAATCCCCCAGGGGCCCCCCGACTCTGCAGCAGGGCCTGGCCATCGGCCCCAGCCTCTGGAGGGACTGAGGCTGACACAGCTACACCCACAGAAGGACTCTCTGGATCCACCATCTCTTCAGAGAAAGGAGAGGTTTCATTGTTTTATATCATTCAATTTTTTCCCCCCGTACTTGTGAATATTCTGCTTGTTTAATAGTTTTTTTCCACTTTTTCTCTAAGGAAATCTTTTCCCGAACCAGTTTGGGGGAGGGGTGGCTGAAATTGGCTTGTCTAGAGGGGACCCCCTTGGAGGTTTCCTCCTAATATTTGCCCTAAACTAGGACACTATTGAATAAGGAAAATTAGCCATATAATTTCCCTCAAATTATATGTACACTGCTCATTATTGATTACATTATTATGCTATTGTATTTCTGAGTAATATGGAACAGATGTCTCTCACTAAGATTTTCAGCTGAGAAAGCAGCCTATCAAAACTGGGAAACAGATTATATGAATAACTTCAGTTTTTACAACCTTACAGTTTTTGTAGAAAAATAACCTAATAGTTCATTGAAAATTCTTGTCTATTTATTACTGAAGATTCATTCCCAAACTATGACTGATATTAAACTTCAGTAAACAGAGTTTACATGTGCCTAGCATTGAAAATAAAGAGATTGTTCCTTAATTGTTCCGGATCAGAACACCAAACAAGTAAAAGATGGGGACCTGCTAGAATGAGTCCAGAGGAGAGCCACAAAGATCAAAAGGCTGGAGCACCTTTCCTATGAAGACAGGATGAGAAAGTTGTGGCTGGAGAAAAATAGGCTCTGGGGAGAGCTTAGAACACCTTTCCAGCACCTAAAGCACCTACAAGTGAGATAGAGAGGGATGTTTTACAAAGGCATGTAATGAAGGGACAAGAAAGAATGGCTTCAGTGTGGTAGATAGGGACAGGCGGACGGAAGATCTCGCGATGTGACGGAAAGCAGAGAGCAGCATGGAATCTCCCTCCCTTCATTCCTGCATGATAAGAGATCACCCGAAGTATGCAACCCCTCCCGAACCCAGTAGTTTTCCACTCCTTACTAACCCTAGCTATCCCACCGTCCCCTTTCTGACATAGTGAAGCCCCCTAGACTATTTAACCTCATGAGATAAGATAATAAACGCCATTTGACCATCCACCACATTAGTGTCTGTGAGTCGTGGACCGAGTAGCTCGGGTGAGGCCAGGCTGCTGTGCTGTCGTTCTTGAACCAGGTCGCCTGCCTTCATAGCAGAAGGCAACATAGTGGTGCCGAAACCCGGGAAGAAGAAAGAGCTCGGGCACAGAATCCACCTGGACAAGCAGCAGCGGCCGGAGCAGCGAAGCTGACTTCAGGCGGGGGAGACGTCCCCAAAGGACCCACGGTCACCATGGAGACCGTCGCAAAGGTCGTGAGTTTACTTTATAAGCAGTGGGGTATT
>JAVTVJ010010907.1:0-16887 GCA_034509425.1 Eopsaltria australis | reverse complement strand
GGAACCAAGGAGAGCATTGTGGCAGTGCAGAACCAAGGAGGCCCTTTTGACAGTACAGAATCCAATAGAACCAAGAGTCCATTGTTACACAGCAGGGCTTCATGAAACCAAGGAGCCATTGTGAAACTGTGGGGCATAGTGGAATCAAGGACACCATTGATACTGAAAACTGCTGGATAGAAACTTGCTCACACTGTTTTAAAGATCTGAAAACAGGTATTCTTTATTACAGCATGGTGGTCACTCAAGTGATCCTTCATCCATTTGAGGGCACTGAGAATCAGGTGAAAAGAGTTTTTATCAGACACACTGATTCCATATTCATTAGCTATCCCCACTTCCTCTGACTTTCTTTGACATACTTGCCCCTCTTATTGGAAGTCCTTCTATGGTTCTTTGGGGTCTGTCTCCATCATGCAGTGCCATTTTTAGGGGGCTGTTCCTCAACCCCCACTTCTGAGCAAGGACACTATCATTGTTTTGCATACCTTGTGCTTTGTCAGCCTTGCAGAGCTGAGCTGGCATCCTGCTTGTGTTTTGCATGACTTCTGTTTGCCGGAGTTCCATCCTTTATTTATTTCTCTAAGGCTGCACTGTTCTGTTCTGCTGTCCTTGATAAGAGTAAAGGTTCTCTTCTACTGCCGTTGTCACAGTGCTGGCCCCACGTGAGGCATCTGCAACCCCCCAACCAATGGGCTTGGGGTGGGCAAGTGTTCCTGAGGGAACAGGGATGGGACAGTTGGGCTGGACTGACCCAAGGCATGTTCCATTCCATGTCACACCATGATCAGCAATAAACTGAGAGAAGCAAGGGGTGGAGTGCATTAATTTTTTTTTTTTAAGACATTTTTCTTTCAAAACAGCACCTAAATATACAGAATCCTGCCACCAGGTGGTTAAGCATTTTCTGCTGATAGGAGATTACCTGTGCATTTGCTTTTCTTCTGTTTGTGGCCTTTGCTTTTTGTGGTTATTTGTTTTTGGGTTTTTTTGCTTTGGGGTGGGTTTTGCTTTAGTTTTGAATTTTTGTTGGTTTGTTTGGGTTTTTTTCTTCACTTTGGGATTTTTCCCTACTGAATTGTCTTTCTTCTGATGCATGATTTTTTTCTCCCTTTTCTTATGGTTTGGTTGGCACCTCATGGCAAGATAAATTGATCCAACTCAGTCATCTTGCCCAGTTATGTTTTACAGCCACCATTAACTAGATGAATTTGGTCACAGACTACCTGCAACTTGGCAGTATCCACAAAGGAGTTGAAAGTGCATTTCATCCCATTGTAGAGACAATAGAAATGTTCCACAGTGGTGGTCTGTGGGGATGGATGAAGCTAACAGCAGGCCTGAAAGCCTCTCGGACATGAACTTGAAAGCGATCAGAATTTACCCGTGAGAAAGCCCTGTGAGAAAGCAATGGTATGAACACCTGCAACCACAGTGGGGGACAGCCAAGAAGATAACCAGGGAAGATGTTTTGCACCCAGAGATGGCCTTGCAGAAGAGCATCAAGAATGTGGTGGAGGATTTATAGTGTGTAGTTGACTGCTTGTATGGCTTGTTAACGTGCTGGGAAAGTTCTTGTTATGAAGATAGCTTTAGTGTTGTTTTCCACGCAGCCGATAGTAGTATGTTACAGCAACTGGGGAAAAGGGTATAAAGATGTTAGCATAGGCTAATAAAGCACTACTTCTTCTTTGTCCTTGAACTACTCGCGTGTCGTGTGTCCGTCTCTACTGCGACAGTGGTCAAGGGCTGGTCACTGAGGGATGTCAGCAGGGAGTGGCTGCCAAGAGGACTCTGTACCATGGGTGACACTTGACCCTCACTGTTCAGCCAAATTGCCACCCACCCCATGTCCCACTCCTTCAGTCCAGCTCTCTCCAGTCTGGCTCTGAGGAGACCACAGCAGACCCTGTCACAGGCCTGGCTAACGTCTGGGCACTCAACATCCCCTTCTTTTGCCTCCCACAGGGGTTCTGCAGTCCCTGCCTTGTCCTGCCAGTGCCTGGAATGGCTGCAGGAGGATTTGCCACGTGCCCATCCCTGCTGAGCCTGACCAGTCTGTGGCTCTCCCAGTCCCCCTCCGTGCCCTGTTTGCAGACTGGTTCCGTGTCTGCCTTTCCCAAGTGCCTGGGACCCTTTGGCATGGCTCTGGCCTTTCCAAGGGGTTTGGGAGAGATCTCACAATGGCACTGCCCAGCCTTCTCAACATCCCTGACACCAAAGGCCTTTTCCACATCCCTCAGTTCCAGCTCAGTGCCCAGAACACAGCACAGCCCTGTCCAGGTCCTCGGGGTGATTCAGAAGGGAGGCACCTGTGATTTTTCCCCACAGCCTCACCACTCCAATGGCTCTCTGGGCACCCTGTGGCTGTCCTGAGCATTTTCCCTGCTGCCTCCCTGTCCTGGATGTTTCTCTGCATGCAGTTCTCAGCACAGGCCAGCACAGAATTCAGGTGGTTTCCAGAGGACATTGCTCTCAGAGTGAAGTGGCCTCAAGGCACGGTTTGTGCCCCTGGAATTGTGCCAGCCCCAAGAGCTGATGATGCTGTTTGTGCTCACTTGGATTCATCTCCCCACACGCACACGATTCACTGCTGAGGTCTCCTCAGTACACAGCACACATGCACTGCTGACCTGGTCACTTGGTGTCCCTCCATGCAGGGACAAACAACCTCCTGCAGGTGAGGGCAGAGGCCCGTGCTGGGCATGGTGGTTGCAGGGGCTGGTGTGGGACAATTGCCCTGGGCCACCTTCCCAGGCTGTCCCCTGAACAAAGCCACGGCCCAGGCCCTGCTCTGCTGCTCCCTCAGGTCCATGCCAGGAGCTCTGGCTGTGCCAGGACACTGCTGAGTGCCTCCCCTGCACACTCCACCTCTGCCCTGGGCACTGGGGTTTGCTTTGCCAGGCCATTCCTGGAGTGCATTCCTGACTGCAGCTCTGGAGGAAAGCAAAGCCTTCCTGCCCTGCCCTCAGGAGATGCCCTTTGCTGATGGACCTGCTGTGCTGGAGCCCAGCTGTGTCCTGGCAGTGCCCATGGCCTGTCCCTGCCTGTGGTCACAGCACAGACACGCAGCAGGACAGTGACCAAGCTGCCAGAGCACTCCAGCCTTGCACCCGCAGAAGGGCTGGCAATGACAGTGGAGTTGGGAAGAGCAGCTCTGATAAGACCCAGTTCTGGTCCTCCCTGCCAGTGCTGCTGTGCTCGGACACTTTTCCCCTTCTCCCCTATAATTTCATGGAGGTCTCAGAGTTGGGATCCCAGATAAACAAGACACTGCCAGGCAGTTTATTTTGTTGAGGGATAGGGATAGGACAAAGCTTGGTTAACAGAGCTTCTGGGTCAAAATCAAAAGGCAGACAATGACTGAGGTGGTGAAGAAACATAAAATAGAATTGAATGCAATATTAGGAGAAGATGAAGCCATTGACCTGAGAAGACAGGCTGGGCTTGTCATGAGCTATGATGCCGTTTGGTTTCTGCCTTTTTTCTTTTATACAGAGTTCTCTGTACTCTTTGCACATATATTTGTAGCTCTGTAGCCTACTGTATTAATAGCTAGTTTTCCCAGTACTTTTCCATGGCCTTTCCCTAAGCAGAAAGACAAAACAAATTCCAGAGCTCCAAGCCCCAGGGGGTGCAAGGCCCTGTCCTATCTCGGTTCTTCCTGGGAACCAAGGCCGAGAACAACTCTGAGGTACATTTTCATAAACACAGTACAGCCAGTGCTGAGAGGGGGGCTCCAGAGAAGGGGCTGGACCTGAGGGGGAATTGAATCACCACTTGTTCTCCTTATTGGTGCCCTTAATCAATTATGCTAATTTCCTAAAAGCTATAAATATGTACTCACCCCTGGAGGGGCTGGGCTTTTATGGACACCTTTCCATAACTGCTACTGAAGACCTTCAAAATATAGATCCCCTTTTATATTACCTCCTTGCTAAAATGATCTCGAGTTTCTTTTCCAGGCTGGGGGAAAAGGCAACAGTTACATGATGAATGTTTGTGGTAGCTTGAAAGCAAATCAGTGAGAGACTCAAAGTCAGAACTACAATTGAATAGAAAAATGCAATAGTACAAAACCACTGACAGAGACAGAATCCAACCTGACACCCTGTCAGTCAGGGTGTTGGTAGCAGTCCAATTAGATGGTGGCTGCATCCCTCTGGGAGTGATAGATGTGGTTCTGTTGAAGCAGTGATCCTGTGGCAAGGTGTAGTTGTCCTCTGAAGGTCCAGTGGTGGTGTAGAAGGCTCTGGTCTTCCTCTGGCAATCCAGTGGAAAAGCTGCCTTGTGGTGTTTCAAATCCCAGATTCTATCCAGATGGGGATGCTTGGTTCCTCCCCCTGGGCAGAGCATCTCCCAATGGGATGATGGAGTTTTATCAGTGGGACTTGATGCCTTTTTTCTGGTCTTAGGAAATAAAGGCTCAGACACAGTGAAAGGGTTGGGGGTTGTTTACCTCAGTATTTTAATAGGATCCCATTCGATGGCTTCTGCCTTCCAGGTAGAACACGCCGCAAAAGCCCCCTCCCTCCAATAGAGTATACAATTAAAGACTCTACACATTAGCATATCTAACCAAAGGGCCCAATAAGGGGCCTGGGTGGGCTAACTTCTAGTTTACAAAATCTGTCCTACTAGGAGACCTTGAGGGCTCACGAAAACAGGGTGTTTGGTCTCTAACTCTACGTGGCTTCAGGGGTGTTTAGTCTACCGGCCTCCTAAACACCATGAAACCAGGCTGAACTATCACCTAAGGCATCACAAGTATGCATGCTAATACTTGTGAATATAAGGAACAGTGTAAGAAATATTCAGGAGAAAAAGCAGAAAAAATCCTTCAGGCATCAGACTCAATGGCCCATTAACTGGAGGCATCAGGGACGAGCAAAGCAAAGTGCCCCAGCTGGCTCCAACAGCTGGCCCATGAGAAGACATGGCCTGGGGCCATCAGGGATGAGCCAGGAACACTGCCCCACCCGGCCCCTACATCTCATGGTGATAGAATACATGCCATTGTAACCTAAGACATTATCCACCCCTTATTCTATCACCATCTATGTGATACCCAAACCAATACCCCCTTTAAACTTTACATAGATATACACATATACAATGAAACTTTACACACAGTTCTCACTTAAAATTAAGTTTCCTTGTGGTACACAATGGGTTTCCCCATCTTCCTGCATTACCCACCAAGTGTAACCAGGTCCTTGAGCAAAAACAACCCCGCGGATAGGTTTGCCTTTGTCTGAGGTGGGACTAATCCAAACAGTCTTTCCTAAAATACCTCTCATGTGTACCACAGGGATCCTATCTCCGTCCACTGTGTGCAAGGGTTCAGACTGGGCAGGACCAGCTCGATTGATGGAGCCTCGTGTGTTGACCATCCAGGTGGCCTTTGCTAAGTTCATTTCCCAATTTTTGAAGGTGCCCCTACCAAGGGCCTTCAGGGTGGTCTTAAGTAGTCCGTTGCACCGTTCAACTTTCCCGGCAGCTGGTGCATGATAAGGGATATGATATATCCACTCGATGCCATGTTCTCTGGCCCAGCTGTTTATAAGGCCATTCTTGAAATGGGTCCCACTGTCTGACTCAATTCTCTCAGGGGTGCCATGTCTCCACAAGACTTGCTTTTCCAGGCCAAAGATGGTGTTTCGGGAGGTAGCATGAGGCACAGCATGAGTCTCCACCCATCCAGTGGCTGCATGGGCTTGTGTCGTGGTTTTAGTTTGCTTATTCAGGTTTGTGGCTAAATGCCAGCACACTTACTTAAATTTACTTGATTGCTTGTTGTGAGATAAGGATTAGGAGTAGGCAAAGCAGGCTCAAACTTTATAAAGTACAAAGAAGTTTTATTAATATATCTAAGACAAAGGGAAAAAGAAAAAAAAATTCAAGAAAAAAACCAGAACAAACTCCCCAGACCACCCCTCCTTCCCCACCTCTCCATTTCATTCTCCCTGACAACATACAAAAGACAACACTGACTTCCAGTCAGTTTACCACCTCAGAAACAGCTTTTGTTCCAGTTCATTTAGGGAGAGAAGTTTCTTTTGCTTACACCATGGATCTTCTGTAAGAAAAAATACAGTTTTTATGGGTCTTCTGCCTCACCATTAACCGCCGCCCGGAGTAAAGTCCAGCTTAATGGTGGATCTCTCCCACACCAGTAGCCTTCCCACAGCCACTATGGTGGGTTATGAACAGTCCACAGGGTACCTGTTTTAAAGATGCCCAGTTCAATTGCAGCAACAAAGAAAATCCCTTCTTCTGTGCTCAGCAACACAGGTTCTCTTGACAACTCAGGTTCTCTAGCATTCTCCCCGGGACCAGGGCTCTGAGTCACAGCCTCTCCTCTCTCTTGGTTCTAGTTTCTCATCAGGCTGTACTTTTTCAACACTTACTTGTCTGTACTTAGGTATTTCAGTTCATTGGCTGCAATACGAACCTCACATCCCCCTTTGGACTATATCTTCATATATTACAGAGAATTTATTAGCTCAGTCCCCAACCATGGTTCTCCAAAAGAGTTTTCAGCTTCACTCTTGAAGCAACTTCCCATGCACTCCCTTGTGAGTATCAGTTCTGCTTTCTTCACTGACTGTAAAGTCTCTGCGCTGCACTATGTAGATGTCCTCACTCGTTCCTCTCTCTGTGAGGAAGGATGGGTGTCTGTGAGTTTAGTCCAGGCATGGAGAGAGTTAATCTCTGTCTCTCTCTCTCCGGCAGTGTGAGGATCATGTGCTCTTTGCCGGGCTGCTTGAACAGGTCCGAGCTGGATGCCAGACGCTCTCAGAGTCTCTGCCTGGCTCTGCCAAGCTGGCTCGGCCTGCTGGGGCCATCTAGGCCTGGGGTGACAGGGCAGGGCCTGGCCCGAGCTGGATGGAGTCCGGCCTAGTCCTTGCCTGGCCCGGAGCAGGGGCCTGGCTCTCCCTCTCGTGTAGCTGGCACACCGGCTGAGCTGTATCTGCTGAAGATTCCAGCCGTTCCTCCCCCATGCCTGCCTGGCTGCAGCGGCACGGCTGCTGTAAAACCTCCCTTCCCCCCCCCCATCCCTCCTTCGGAAGGAGGTAGGGGGGGGCCTTACCAGTGAGAGAAGCAGGAGCTGCTCCTCTCTACACAGCAGCAGCAGGTCCAAAGAGGAAGAGCGTCAGAAAGTCTTTGCTTATATATGGTTTTTTCCTTGAAGGCGGACCAACTTTTTAATTGGTTTACCTACCTATCAATTCTTAAAACTACTTGATTATTGGCTCTCTCTCTCGCAGGAAGGAAGTTGTATTTCTTCCTGCATTCCTGCAGCCCAGATCACTTCCTAGATTTTGACCCCTCTGGCCTAACCCAGGACAGCTTGTTGCCAAGTGCCCTGGGTTTGCATCTTTGGCTGCAATCAGAGCACAATCACACGCCCAGGTCACCCCGGGATAAAGCAGAGCCTGCCCAGAGCAGAGGGAGCCCTGAATGTCTCCCCTTCTCTGAAGGTGTCTCAGCAAGGTCTCAGCACCCCCTTCTGCCAAGGACACTCACGGCTCCCTTGGCAAACCCAACAGCATTTCCTCAGCTGAGGCATCTCTGCCCTTCCCCGTGGGACATTCAGGGGACTGCGAGAGGCTGTGGCACAGATTTGCAGGCAGGAGGGCAGCTCAGAGCTTGGGAGGACACAGCAAGGAGATCCCTAGGGGTGCCCATGATGGGATCTCAGGGAGGGAGGCTCAGCTCATTCCCCTTTGCCATGGACTGCTTTGCCCACAGCCCCACAGGTGCCAGGGAAGCTTGGACACCCCATTGCCATGGACAGCCCTGCCTGGCAGGAATCCCAAGGCCACTGCTTGACTCAGCTGCTGCAAATGCCAGAGCCTCTCTGAGAGTCCCAGATAACAGTGACAGTATCAGGGGAGTGCAGAAACAAGAGAAGATGTTGTGGTGCTGTGCCTGCCTGAGAGGGCAGGGCAGGGACAGCCGGGCACTCAGGACACTGTTCCTGTGCCCAGCTGTGCACGGCACCTCCCACACACCAACAGTGCCCTCGTGCCCCCAGCACTGCTCTCTTCAGCTCCCTCTCCTTCCCTCAGCATCTCCCGGGGCCTGGACATTTCCTCCTGACAGCTGCCTTGTCCCTGCCAGCGCTCACAGAGCCCATCCCACCCTGTGTGCCCTCGGCCCGGCCCTACAGAAACCTGCCTGTGTGCAGGGCCCTGGCTGGGGCAGGCTCTGTGTGCAGGTGGGCAAAGGCAGCTCAGGAGAGCCCTGCTGGGCCTGCAGAGGTGCTGCTGCTGCTGTGCATGGGCTGAGGAGGGGCTGAAGGAGCTTTAGGAGGCTCCCAGCAGAGAGACTGACCACCCAAAGGAACAGATCTGGAGTTGGAGCAAATGTTCCAACATGACTTTGATGATCCTGGTGTGTCCCTTTCAACTCACAGTGTTCTGTGAGGATCTGATTGCAACTCCTGTTCTGCTTCTCTCATTCCCCTCTTGCCTCTAATCAAAAGAGAAAAAAACCTCTTGCAACAATGATAGAAGAGTAAAGTAAAACAGAGACCTTTATTGGGAGCTTCCAGGTGTCCTGATGGTGATGGGGAACACCCAGGCCCTGATTTCAACCATTGAATAAGGTTGATTAATTAGGATATCTAACAGGAAAATCCAATAGCAGATTCAGTTGCCCCAGGAACCCACTCCTGGCTCAAACTATTGGACTTGGTCCAAGGGCTTCTTTACCCCACTTTATGTTATGACTGCTCAGATTCTGCTTGCAAAACAAAATGTTCTTCTTGTAGGTCCATTTCCTGACAATGAGACTATACAATATTTCAGGGAAGTGTTGTGATGGTCATTTCATTGTTCTAAAATCGAAGAGAAAGGGTTGGAAATGCAATAGAGTTAATTAAGGATTATAGTTATAGAGCTGTATCATAGTAATTCACAGAGCTAGGAATATATGAAAAATGTATAAAAAGAAAAACTCTTTCTGTCATCCCCCAACCTTCTGACCTTGCTCCAAGCAGGAAATTGAAAACAGTCTCAGGAAAGCTGCTGATCTTGACAGCAATCCCTGGCTTCCCTTCTTTTGGGAAGTGTCCTGCAGAGCTGTGCCCAGGCTGGTGTGGAGCAGGGAGCAGCCCTGCCCCACACAGCCCCTCTCAGCAGCAGCAGCAGCAGCAGCAGCGGCCCTGCTCAGGGTGGCTCCTTCCCCCCAGAGCTTCTCCGCCAGCGCTGGCAGCAGCTCCCCGGGCCGGCTGAGAGCTGCCCCTGGCAGGCAGCAGAGTCCCTGGCCCAGCACAGCGGCCTGGGCTGCAGGAGCCGGCTCTGCAGGACAGCCCTGGGCAGCCCTGGCTGCAGCCCCGGCTGCTCAGCCCTGCAGCAGAGCCTGGCACAGGGAGCTGCCTTGGGCTGTGCCTGGCATGCTGCAGCAGGAAAGCCAGCTCTGCCCTAGGGCCACATCCCCCCAACTGCAGCAGCTCTGAGACTGCTCCTGGAAGCTCCTGAAAGCTGTGGCATGTGGCAGCTTCAGGAGATGCCTGCAGCAACTGCAGCTTCTCTTCCCACAGCCAGACAATGACTGTTTCCAGCACTGGGATGATTTCTGCTCTGCTGAGCCCTGAGGGAGCTCTGCTCTGTGCTCCCAGGCCAGGCTGAGTTTAAGCCCTCGGTGCCTCTGTGCTGTGCCCGGGCTGGCTGCAGGCAGTGCCCCAGCCCTGCTGGGCTGTGCACAGGAGCTGCTCCTGGCCAGAGCTGTCTCTCTGCAGCGCGGCCCTTGCCAGGAGCTGCCTCTGTGCCAGGAGCCCGGCCCAGCTCAGCAGCACAGACACAGCACAAGCACTGCAATGACCCTCTGGGGCTCTCTGCTGAGCCCTGAACATCAGTCCCTGAGAGGGAGCTGCAGAAACCTGACCAGAACTCCAAGTCACAATCAAACTCCAAAGTTCCTGAGAGCGTTAATGGGTCCCAGTGAGGGAGGGGACTGAGAAAGTGTCCCCAGGCCCCAGGGAGAACAGGAAATTGGAGGCAGTGATGACAGGTGGGGACAAAGATAAGCCAAGGCTTGGTGCCCTGGGGCACAGCAGCATCTGTGCCAGCAAGGGCTGTGAGGAGACACCTTGTCCTGAGGCCCTGGGGCCTCCTGGCACAGCCCCAGCACGGCTGGCCACTGTCACCCCCTTGTCCTGCCCTCAGCATCCCCCCCACACCCCAGTGGCCTCAAGGATCTGCTGCAAGGAGTCCCTGGGGAGCCTTGGTCAGGAATGGCCCTGGGGGGCTCCCAGGGACTGCAGGTTTTTCAAAGGACTTTGGCTTCTGCTTTTGCCTGGGAGTCTCTGAGAGGTTTGTGCAATCATGGCTCCAATTCTCTGCTGTAACTCATCCCTTGAGAGCCTTTGTCAGTGGGGCTCATTAATGCTTCAAAGTCCTCAGGTTAATTTAAGTACTTCTTTTTGCCATGGAGTATCAGAGAGGATTGTGCAATCCTGGCCTTCAATTATTTACCTTAACGAGTCCCTTGAGAGCTTTGCATTGACACTCAGTGGGGCTCATTCATGCTTTGAGATACTCAAGGTTTTAAGGTACTTTGGATTTTCCTTCTCACACTGAGTCTCTGAGAGGTTTCTGTGCAATCCTGGCCTCCAATTCTCTCCTCCAAGGGGTCCATGAGGAGCCTGTGCTGGGGATTGACCTCAGTGGGACCCATTAATGCCTCGAGACACTTTGGGTTTTTCCTCTGACTTTGACTCCTGGAAAGGTTTGTGCAATCTCCTCTCAGGCCCTGAGCTTCAAGGGCTCAGCTCCAAATGCACCACGGGGCTCATTAGGATCAAGCCAGTCCTGACAAACCATGCCTCTGCCTTGATTTCCCTCTGCTCTGGTGCTGTTCATTAGGAAGCTTTTTTCTTTCAGTACAGGAGAAATAGTTCAAAGAGCTTCTGATAAATCTATCTTCCTATTTTAAAGGGTGTATTTTTCTCTGTAGAGAAGAGGTGATTGCAGCATTCTGGGACTGCTACTGATCCAGGATCTCTCCTCAGGAGGTGTGGCCTGCTCAGAGAAGCTTTGACTTGAGGTCTGAGCCAGTGTGGACAACCTTGCTCCACATTCCTCAACCCCATCCTGTCTCTCCTCACTCACCTGGCATCTGCTTTGCTCAGAGAACTGCCTGCACTCAGGGAAAGAGGCCTTTTCTTTTATTTTTTAAGCACTCTAAAACTCCTGAGTTTCCCCACTGAAAACAGACACCCTCCTCAAGTGTGTGCCATGTCCAAGGTGCCTCCAAGGAGGTTCCCCTTCCCCAAGACAGCAGCATGCAAGGAGTGTTTTAGACACACAGGAAGTTCTACAGTGAACACAAATCCAGAGTTGCTGAAGGCAGAATTCGACCAGCTCCTGAAGGACAGACAGCCTTTGAACTCCTCAAAGCAGCTCAAAGCACGCAGTGGGTTGTTGGGAGGTGTGTGAGTGAGGCAAGAGTAAGGGGAAGGGAAATGTGGACAGACCTGGAAGTGCCTGTGTGCAGACAGGCAGTGGGGAAGGGCAGTGCAGCCCTGGCCTGGTCTGGGTGTGAGGGGGGATCCTCATCCCAACATGCCCTGGGCTGGGTGTGAGGGGGGATCCTCATCCCAACCTGCCCTGGGCTGGCTGTGAGGGGGGATCCTCATCCCAACCTGCCCTGGGCTGGCTGTGAGGGGGGATCCTCATCCCAACCTGTCCTTGGCTGGCTGTGAGGGGGGATCCTCATCCCAACCTGCCCTGGGCCATTGCAAGGGGCTGTGGCCATGGACACTGCACTGACCCCACTGCTCCAGCCCCTTGCTCTGGGCTGCTGTCACTGCCCAGAGCCACAGGGGATCCCTTGCTGGGGGCTGGTGCCACGGCCACCTGCCCTGTGCCGCGCTGGCTGGGCAGCCCCCAAGGAAGCAGCAGCAAAGGCCAGTGCCAGGGCCAAAGGCCAGCTCAGCCAGACAGACAGGGGCAGTGCTGGGCACTGTTTCCATGGCAGCCGTCACTGGGACAGGACACCTGGGTCACCTGGCATGGCAGTTGCCATGGAAACCCGGCTCATTGGGAATACCAGGACAAAGGTTTTAGTAGGGCCTATCACAATAGGAAAAAGGGTGGTGGTTTTAAACTAAAAGAAGGGACATTCAGATAAGAAGAGACAAGGAAGAAATTGTTGATGATGAGGGTGGTGACACACCAGGACAGGTTCCCAGGGAAGCTGGAACCATTCAAGTCCAGGTGGGAGAGGACTCTGAACAGCCTGGTCTGGTGAAAGATGTCCCTGCTTATGGCGGGGGTTTGGATGAGATGAGCACTGCAGAGCTCTTCCAATCCAAACCATTCTAGGACCGTGTGGGGAGAAGGGGCTGCTCAGTGGACTCCATGCACTCCCTTGACTCCTGGTCTCTGCTGGGCCCCACATTGAGCAGCCAAAGGCAGCCCCTTCTCTGGCCTTGCCCTCCCCCTGCCCCAGGGGCTGACAGAGGGTGGCTGGCACAGGTGACCTTTGGGCTTTGCAGGGCTCAGGCACAACGGCTGTGAAAGGGTCAGTGCTGAGGTCACTCAGTGGGGTGGGACAGAGCCCAGCCAGAAATCACCCCCTGAAGCAGCAGCTCTGCAGTGCTGGCCACCAGGCCGGCTTGCCAAGGGAGGCTTCTGGCCATGCCCTGGCAGCAGCTGCTGCTGCCAAGGTGCCTTTGGGGTCTCAGGCTCTCCCCGGCACAGCTCCCACCACGGCACTCTGCACTTGTGCCCGACGCCTTCACTGTGTTGGGGCTGGCCTGGGGCTTTTCCTGCAGTGGGATCTGCCCTGGTCCTGGCACAGGAAAGGCCATTCCTGCTGGAGCAGGAGACTCTGCTTGCAATGGGCTCAAACAACTCCAACAAGGCCCTGTTTGCTTCAGAATTTCTTCCTAGAGCACTACATTGTAATAATTCTTATTGCTCCTATATTGTGGAGTAAATAACCTGGTTAAGATCATTTTGTCTAATCATGATCAGAATCAATCATACGTGTGTTTATACAAATATTTCTTCCATCGTTAATCCTGTGGGACAATTTGCATTAAGGTTCAATTCCACCTGTCCAGTCTTTTACACATGAACCTTTGACAAAATCTGGGGTTGGGATTGGATCCAGCCACTCCCAGGCTCCTCTCACAGGAGTTTGGAAAGCCTGGGGATTTGGGATCTCTGGGGAGTGTTGGAGGTCCTTTCTGCACCTTGAGACCCAATGGGAGCTTCTCTAATCAACTTTGCCTGAAGCTCCCACTGTGCCCATGACAGGAACCCCTGTGAGTGTCTGTGACATCCTAGCTCCTGGGATGTCACTGTGGAGCTCTTAACAGCCTGGAGACTCCTGGAATGTCCCCATGGAACGCCTCTGAGAGCCTGTGACAAATTGGCTCCTCATCAGACAACCATCACCAGGCTCCATTGCTATGGTCAGTTTCCATGACAACCATCACCAGGCCCCTTTGCCATGGTTACTCCCTTGGCAGCTCCATGGGGACCCAATGCCAGGGGTGGTTGCCATGGACACCAGCTCAGGCCTGGAGTCAGAATCCGTTGCCATGGCAGCCATTTGCGGTCCCATCCCGAGGGTCATGGGATCACAGAACCCCAGAATTGGCTGAGCTGGGTGGGACCCATCAGGATCCTCGAGTCCAAAGCCTGAACCTGCACAGGACACCACAACAATCCCAGCCTGGGCCTGGCAGCGGTGTCCAAACGCTGCTGGAGCTCAGACAGCCTTGGAGCTGTGAACCCTTTTGTGAGGAGCCTGGGCAGTACCTGAGCAGCCTCTCAGAGAAAAACCTTTTCCTGAGAGCCAACCTAAACCTGCCCCAACTCAGCTCCAGCCGTTCCCTCCAGTCCTGTCCCTGGGCACCAGAGTGAAGAGGTTCCCACAGCCCCAGCCACGGACCTGCTCCCAAGGCTGTTGCCGTGGCAGCCAGGGTTGGAATCAGCTGTGATGCTCAGATTCCATGGGCTGGGGTTCAGGAATGGGATTCCCCAATTTCCTGCTCCTGCCAAAACCACACCGCCACTCTCTCCCCTCCCCTTCCCATGGAAAGCACAAAAGGCAAAGATCCCAGGCTGGGATAAGAACAATTTACTGGGAAAAGCAATGGGATAAGGAACAAAGAGGAACAGCAACAATATTGATAACAGAAGGGACAAGACAAACAAATGATTTACAGGGAAAACTGGGGAAACACCGACCGGCTCTTCCTGACCCTGCATATTCTTCCATCCAGAAAGGAAACCCTTCTCCTTGGGAGAGTCCCTTTCCTGTCCCTGCAAATGACCTGAGGTGGGATTGAATATAATGATGGGGGCATGGCCAGATCCTCATGTGCTTTGATTCCACCTCAAACCACTGCCAGGGGCAGGGAAAGGGACAGGTGTCTTTCCAATGTGGAGCACAGGGAATGTTGGTCACCAAGGCTCTGCCCAACATGGGTCCTCTAATGGGGGATCGAAGTTGAAGCAGCAGATGTAGCTTTTCCTGCAGTCATGGCACTCACAGGGCTTCCCTTATGGGTGGCTCCGTTGGTGTCTGGTCAAGGTAGAAGCTCTTTCCACACCACCCACAAAGGGAGGTGAAGGCCATTGATGAGAGGAGGAAGACCATGACCAAAGATGCTGCTTTTGGATCCTGACACTGGTTTTGGCCAGCTCTAAATCTGGGAGTCGGGCCGGGATGTCAGAGAGTATGTGCAAGGATACAAGGTGACCCAAGGAAGACTGGTTACTTCATCCCAGAGACCCCAGCCCACGACCACCAGGAGGCACAGAGCAGGCAGGAGCATATGGGAATGACTTTTGAACTCCTTATAATATGAAGTGGAGCTGGGTAGTGAATATGTATAAATGTATTGTGTATTGTAATGCATATGTAACCTGTAACCTGATCTATACCAAGCTGAGAGTCACTGGCAGTGCCCAAGGTTTGGAGGAGCCATCCCCCTTGTGCCCGGCGCTGTGTTCAAACACACCTGCCCTATAACTACCGAGCTGTGGGGTCTTATCCACACCTCACCAACACGTAGTGCTTTTCTTTCTGCTGTGAGTTTCTCTTTCTCTCTGCCCTGCCGGGGAGCCCAGCTGCCACTGGCCCACCTCTCCCCGCTCCCCTACTCATCCGGCACTACTCTGAGTTTTTGCTACACTGCAGCCTCACACCCCCTGCCTGCCCAGACATCCTGCTGTCCCAGCTCGCTGTTCCCGAGGGTCCTGCTGCAGCACCGACATTGGCTGCCCTGAGGGTTTGTGAAGCAAAGCCTCTCCTCCATCCCTCCCTGCCCCAGGCACAGCCAACATTGCCGTGTGCTACCTGGGCTGGTGCTGGAGCGCCCCCTGCAGCCGCGGGGGAATCATCACACCCAGAGCGCCCCCTGCAGCCACGGGGGAATCATCACACCCAGAGCGCCCCCTGCAGCCGCGGGGGAATCATCACACCCAGAGCGCCCCCTGCAGCCACGGGGGAATCATCACACCCAGAGCGCCCCCTGCAGCCACGGGGGAATCATCACACCTACCCTGTCCACTGGGAGCCATCAGCATCCCCTCCCAGCTATGACTGGAACTGCACCAAAAGGGAAAGGTGCCTGAGGCAAAGCAGGCTGTCACTGGGTTTGTGGTTCTGTTTGTTGGTTAATGCCATAGCTGTTGTTATTTGTTAGCTTTGTTTTAGGTCCTAAAAAAGAACTGTTATTCCTATTCTCATATCTTTGCCTGAGAGCCCCTTGATTTCAAATTTATAACAATTCAGAGGGAAAGGGATTACATTTTCCATTCCAAGCGAGGTTCCTGCCTTCCTTAGCAGACACTTAGCAGACACCAAGACAGACTGAAGGAAATAATTCTGAATGTTTTATTTATTATCACAATACATTCCACACACCCCACCCCAGCCAATCCCAATCCACCCCTTCCAAATTAGGATCCCATTTCTCCCAGTCTCCTTCCAACAACATCTCAACCTGGAGGCTGTAGAATCCAGTAATTTTGGGGTGGGATTGAGTTTTTTTGAGGTGGAAACAAGGCATTTTGCTATGGAATTGAGCCATTTTGGAGAAGGATTGAGTTATTTTCAGTGGGATTGGGTTGTTTTGAGGTGACAAATGGATCCCTCTTGGCTTTTGGAATGCAAAAAGGTAGAGAACACTGCCCAAAATCCCCTAAGAACCCACAAGTCCTCCAGAATATGTCCCCAGACCCTAAATTCTCCTTCAGATACCTGTGAAATGGTGGGACTATGGACATATTTGATCAATGTCTTTATTTAAAAACCTGTATTTTGTGTTTTGTGAGGGATGAAGATGAATCAAAAGAAAATTAGGGCCAAAGTAAAAGGACCACTAGCCAGGTGTTTTCCTGATGTGGATAACCAGGAAGGTCTCTGCCCAGCGCAGGCCCTGCCATTAGGGCCGGAGCTGGAGCAGTGGATGAAGCTCTTCCCACAGTTGGGGCACTCACAGGGATCCCCTTACCAGTGGCTCCATTGGTGTCTGGCCAAGTGAGAGCTGCTGGAGAAGCTCTTCCCACACCAGGGACTCTCATAGGGCCTCTCCCCAGTGTGGATGCGCCTGTGGGTGACGAGGTTGGAGTTTTGCTTGAAGCCCTTCCCACAGTCGGGGCAGCGGAAGGGCCTCTCCTCTGTGTGAATCCGCTGGTGCTTGAGGAGATCTGAGCTGCTCTGAAACCTCTTCCCACACTCAGGACACTCGTAGGGCCTCTCCCCAGTGTGGATGCGCTGATGGCGGGCAAGGGTAGAGGCATCGTTGAAGCTCTTGCCACATTCCAGGCACTCATAGGGCCGTTCTCCAGTGTGGATTACCAGGTGGCGACTCAGGTCAGAGCTGTCTCTGCAGCCCTTCCCACATTCCCCACA
>JAVTVJ010010906.1:0-19376 GCA_034509425.1 Eopsaltria australis | reverse complement strand
CACAGGCCATCCACTGGGACATTCCAGAGCTCTTGCATCTTCCAACGACTTGGCAGGTCACAGGCAGTCACCAGTGTCCATGTGGACAACACAGGGCTCTCTACATCTTAAGGAGCCCATTTGGCACAGGCACTCACTCAGCTTCTAGGGTGACATCCCAGTGCTCTCCATGATCCTAAACAACACTGAGGTCATGGGCAATCCCAGGGGCTCCATGGGGACATCCCAGGAGTCTCCCATTTGCCAAACCACACTGACCTCACAGGCTGTCACAGGCTCTCAATGCCAACATCACAAGTGTCTCTAGGCTGCTAAGCAGCTGCCATGTCACAGGCACTCACACGGCTTCCACGCTGACATCCTAGAAGACTCCATGATGGGAAAAAGTTGTCTTGTCCCAGGCACTCCCAGCAGCTCTATGGTGACATTGCCAGGCTGTTGAAGGCTGCAAAAGAACCATGAGGTCCCACGCTGTTACAGGGACTCCACAGAGACATGCCAGGGCTCTCCAGGCTGCTAAAGAAGGGCTTTGTCACAGGCACTCCCAGGGCTTCCATTGTGACATGCTAGCGTCTGCTGTGCTCCTAAAGACCAGGGAGATCCCAGGCAATGGCAGCAGCTCTGGGCTGACATGCCATGTGTCTCTAGGCTGCTCAAGAACTCTGATGGCACCAGCAGGGACAACAGTTCCATGGGGACATCCAAGCTTTCTCTAAACTGCTCAAGAGCACTCAGGTCACAGACCCTGCCAAGGATCCCACCCTCACATCCCAGAGAGAGTCAGGTTTTTCAAGAGTTCCAAGCTCACCTGCATGAGCCTCACACGCCTTCCATGGTGACATCGCAGGGCTCTCCAGGGCTTCCAAGGAGCCAGGAGGTCACTGACAGTGACAGGCGCTCCATGCTCACATCCTAGAAGACTCTGGGCTGCCAAAGACAGGTCAGGAGCAGTCACACGGTGACATCTCAAGCCTCTTTAATCATCCTCCTCTCTCCCTCACCCTCACCCTCGCCACTGCCCCTCCCCTGCGCCTCACCGCGCCCCACGGCTCCCGGGGAGGGAAGGAGGGAGTCTCTGGGGGCCGCCGCACTTCCTGCCCCCCGCCCTGTGCCCGCACAGGCAGCAGCGGCATCTCTCGAAGGCCGGGGCCCGGCTCTCCAAAGCCGCCGTGCCCCTGCCCCGCCTCCCGCCTTCATTGCTGCCTCACGCCCTCGCCCCGCTGCGCTCCTGCTCGGCCCCGCCGCGGGCTGAAGAAGAAGCGGCGCCGGCGTGCGACAAACGCCAGCAAGGCAAAAGACTCCAAGCGACGCACCCAGAAATGTCTTTGGCAAAGAGACCCCGCGCGTGGCCCGGCAGCGCCCGCAGCCCGTGGCCAGCCTCAGCCGGGCCCGGCTCCCCCTGCTCGCCGAACGCGCTCGCTGCCCCCGCGCAGCCTCCTCCTCTCCCGGCCCCGCCGCCGCCACCCGCGCCTGAGGGCCCCGGGCGGCGGCGGGAAAAGTCTTTCCCGTGATGCTCCGCGCCACCGCCGGGCCCGAGCGGGGAGGGCGGGGCGGCCTCGGCCGCGCGCGGGCCCTGAAAGGCGGCGCGGGCCGCGAGGGCAAAACTGAGGCCAAACAAGAAATGCTGAATGTTAAACACGAGCTCCGGGCTCCTGGTAAAATTTAAAGGTTTAATAAAAGGACAAGAAGGGACAAGGTATAGGGTAAAAGGTTACAACGTCCAGGTGACGCCGGGAACCCTTGGCACGGAGGCAAGAGCACGCCTGACATGGTGAGAGACTCTCTTTCTATACTTTTCTTATTGCATCAGCCTGTTCCATATTCATAGACAAGTATACATATTCAAACTTTCCTCCAAACTGTTTTACATTTTCCAAGTACTCGTTAGCATGGCTCCTCCTTGGGTCCGCCTTTTTAGAGCATGCGGAGTTTCTTTGGAGACTCCAAGATCTTCTTTTGTCCATCGGTGTCCAGCAGATGGTTATTGTCGATAGAGATGTCCAGCAGATGGTTATTGTCGATAGAGATGTCCAGCAGATGGTTATTGTCGATAGAGATGTCCTGGGGCAGGAGCCTGTTACACCCATGCTTATCCAACTAAGCAGGTGCTTTAATTCTTTTAAGCTAGGTCCATGTTAACACAGCTACATTAGCCACTCCATCTAAGCTAGAACAAAAAGGCATTAAAGCATTTAAAAGTTATTATATTTCTATAACAAAAGCCACCTCCTCAAGGAACAACATCATACACACAGCATTCATTATTTGTGAAAAGCCAACACTATAATATGCATTTATAACAGCAGTAACCCACTCCTGGGTCAAACTATTGGAGTTGGTCCAAGGGCTTCCTTACCCCACTTTATGTTGTGTTTGAGGGTTCCTTCTGCACAAATCCATCTTCAGAAGTCACCAAGTGTATGATGACTGCAAAAAGCTCTTAAACACTGTGCTGGTTTTAAGTGGTGGGATATATTGGGAGTCCTTGATGGTCTCAGTCCTTGCAGATGCCCATTGGGCTGGTGCCATTGAGCCCATGCTGGTCCATTAGCAGAGATGATCCCCCCAGGCTGAGTGGGACTGTGCTGGTGCTTCCCTGGAGAGAGTTATCACAGCTGAGTCATCGGTGTGAAGGAAAAGAAACACTGCCCTGCCTCCCAGGGTTTGCCTCTCCTTCCTTATCTCTTTTAACACTCAGCTGTCACCTGAGGGGTCTGGGGAGAGCTGGGCAGCTCCTGCAAACGACCCATCATGAACAGCTCATCAGGAATGAGATAAGGGGAGTAGAATGCACAGTTTGGTTACACCCACAGAGTGCTAAACTGGCACCCTGCTACTGTCACCAGCACAGGCTGGCAGGGAAATGTCATTGTAAGAGCTGGCTGCACTTGGCTTTCAGCCAAGTCACCCATGGGCAGGGTCTCCTCCCACCCCAATCATTTCATGATTCTGTCAGGAACTCGCTTCTCTTTCCTTCTTCCCTCAGCTTCCAGCTGGGAATGTGCTGGAAAATGTCCAGCAAAGCCACCTTTGCACTCTGCTCTGGGAGCCCCCACGGCTGCTGGACCTTGTGCCCTGGCCCTGCACAGCTCCCTTGGGAGGCACGGCAGGACCAGCCTCGGGAATGCCCCTCTGGCATCCATGGCACACACTCCAAGGCTCTGGAATGCCAGTTCCCAGCAAGGAAAAGATGTTCCTGCCCTCGAAGGCAAAGCTCTCAAGATGGGGCCGAAAGTCAAGTGTAGCAAGATCTTACAGGGACATTTCTGTGCCAGCCTCCAGAGCTTCATCCATGGTAATTTTAGCTCCTGGATTGGGAATTAAATGAGGGGAGGATCTCTGGTGGGAGCTGTCCTGTGTCAGGAGAGGCGCTGAGATGGAAAGAGAGCAGCCAAAGAAAGGCAGGGGAGAAAGGAGGACACAAACACAATCAGCTGAGAAGGTGGCACTCTGAAAACAGACCTGGAACTGACTGAAAATGAATGGGACAGAAATCAATCATTCTGAAACTTTCATTTCCTATCAAAATACACTTTCCTCCCTTTCTCACAAACCTCCTCCTGATGTCATTACGCAGGGCTTTCAGAAAGTGCTTTGTTCTGAGTGGATGTTCCAGGCTGCAGACACAAGGAAAGACGGAATGGGGATTGTCCTGCTCCTGGTGAGTTTGACATCCTCAGGGGAGGAGATGAGGCAGCACCAGAAGAAAAGGGCAGCTGGGCTTCACCCTTCCATAAAAACGGACATTTTGTAGCAAAAAGACCCATTTTGGAGAAAACCATGAAATTTTGGGGTGAAAAAGTCAATTTGGAGTGAATTTCAGATTCTTGGGGTGAAAAAAATGAGATTTTGGAGCTAAAGTGAGGATTTTGGTGTTGACTTGGGCAGTTTGGAGTCAAAATGGGATAATTTGGGGGGAAATAGGAAATTTTGGGGGAAAGTGGGGATATCAGTGAAAACTGGGAATTTTAGGATTCAAATGAGCGATTTTGGGGATGAAAATAGGGAATTTGGGATTGAAATGGATAGGAAGCAGGGTTGGGGGGTGAAATCTGTCCATGTCTCTGTGGCTGCTCCCACATGGGTGTGATGGCTGATCCCAGACCCCCAAGGGTCACAGTCAGGGCTGCCTTCACGGAATGCTCGCCTGGTATTGAGGGGCAGCGTGGGAGCCCCTGGATCTTGGAGCACCCAGCTGCCCCCCATGTTTGGAGGTGCCTGAGGAGGGCTGGGACCATGCCAGGGACATCCTGCAGTGACATCTCAGCTGTCCCACCCTGCATGCGCTCAGTGCCAAAGCTAACCCTGATCCTGATCTCAATCTCACTCTACATTTAGACGCACTCACAGTCCCATATTTAATCTCATCCCAGCCCCAGACTTGTCTGGCCCCAGACCCAATCCCAACACCAGCCCTAAAGCCAATCCCATGTTTAGCCTTAACCTCAATCCCAGCTCTAAAGTAAATCTCAGCTCTAACTCCAACCCCAGCCCCAATTCCAACCTCTTCCTAAATCCTCATTCCCAACCCAAACCCCACATTTATCCCTTCCGGGGGACTGGAGGCGTCTCTGTCCCTCTCACCCCGATGATGTCTGGGTGGGGTCACACCAGGGGTGAGAGGGACAGAGACCCCCCCCTGGCCTCCCCAGGTGTGAGAAGGTCAGAGAGCCCCCCCAGCCTCCAAGCATACTCAGTGGTGAGAGGGACACAGAGCCCCTGGTCCCCAGCCCTGCACAAGCATTCCCTGAGGCGAGAGGGATTGAGACCCCCCAAGCATCCCCCAGGGCAAGGGGGACAGGGACTCCCCTGAGCATCCCCTGGGGTGAGAGGGACAGAGACCCCTGAGCATCCCCTGGGGTGAGAATGATGGAGACCTCCCAGGGAATGGCCTGGGGCAAGAGGGACAGAGACAAGTCCTGGGGAATGGCGTGGGGTTAGAGGGACAAGGACAACCCCTGGGGAATGCCCTGGAGTGAGAGGGTCAGGGACAACCACTCAGGTATGCCCTGGAGTTAGAGGGACAAGGATAAACCCTTGGGAATGGCCTGGATTTAGAGGGACAGGGAAACTCCCGGGGGAATGCCCTGGACTGAGAAGGACAGGGACACCCCCTTGGGAGTGCCCTGAGGTGAGAGGGACAGGGACAACCCCTCCAAAGAACCTCCCAAGACTCCCCCAGGGCAAAAGGCAGGGAGACCCCCCGAGCATCCCTTGGGCAGGAGACAAAATAAACTTGGCAGAAATCAAATCTAACTCTACATAAAAAGCTTTGAGCAATATTTGCTCTTCCTACAAGTCACTTGTGATGAAAACACAGACAAATCCCAGACATTAATACAGGCATTAAACTGACAATACAAGCAATTATGGTGGCAGTTCACAGTTTCATCAGTTCCCGCACAGCTCCAGCTCAGCTGCTGGCAGGTTCCAATAATGGAAAAATGAAAATTTTACAAAATCCAATTATTAAAAGGGAGGGAAAACACTTTTTATCTGTCACAAAGGTGATAGGCACAAAGAGGTAAATGATTCTGACATTTGGCAAAGCCTTCCAGGCTGTGAATTTGGGAGTGCTTTAGCTCCTTGTGCTGGGCTTCTTGGAGGATGTTTAGCAGCCTTGTGCTCCTCACCCTGGGGCAATGAATGACCCTTGTCAGTCCCACTGGTAACATTTGCTCTCTTTACTCCAGTGATTTTTACAAAATTTTCAAGGAGGGACAAGAAAATATTTTCTTTAAACTGCCCACCCACGACAGCCATTTCCCCCACAAGTTCTCTCACACCCTTCTCAGAGGAAGCTGTGTCCAAGTTTCCAAGGGCTCCTCCAGAAAGAAGCACAACCTCCCCAGGGGAGGACCAGTGCTGTCAAAGGTACTTGGATTCAGGGAACAGAGCCCTGCACCCACTGTGCCAAAATATTGTCACAGTCTGGTTATTAAAATTATTAGAGGGACATCTCTGCCACAATTAAGGTGCTAACAAGACCAAATCGAAAGTAATTGGTGTGGATTTTATTGATCAGTAAATGTGAGGTAGAGAGAGAGATGGAAAGAAAGAGAAAAGAGGGGAAGAGCAAGAGAGTGACAAGGACAGAGACCTCTCCTGGGGAGGGGCAGATGTGACACTGTCCCCTGTGTGTGTCTGGCCTTCACGGGGTGGGGGTTTCACACCTGAGCCAGTCTGGGTAAGGGGGGTGGTGTTAACTCCTCCTGAGCAGGGGTTACCCCACAGTCTTAGGTTACCAAAAGTATGTATTCCATCACCATCTTTAGAAGTTGTTAGAAACAGGTGGGGCAGTGTTCTTTATCTCTTCCATGAGTCATCCCTGATAACTCCCTGCAGGGGCAATCTTCTGCTAATGGCCCATCAAACCTCACTGCATGACTCATAAAATGACATCATCCCATTGTGAGATGCTCCAGCCAGGGGGAGGAACCAAGCATTGCTACCTGGATATAAGGTGAGGTTTGCAACACCATGGGCAGCACTATCCACTGGATTATCAGAGGACAAGAGCTCCATAATCACCACTGAATCTCCAGAACAGGACCAGAATTCACTACAGGATCACCGTGTGATAGAATCACATTTGTTACTCCAAGAGGACTGCAGCCACCATTGGACTGCTACCACCACCCTGACCAACAGCGTGTCAGGTCATACCCTAACTCTGCCAGTTTAAACCAGAGGTTTCTGCCTTTATTTTAATTTCCTATTAGGCTTTTGTTCTGGCTTGGAATATCTCACTGGTTTGCTTTCAAACTAGTACAGAACCCCAGATGCCTGGTGACTTTTAGAGAGGGACTTGGACAGAGGGACTTTCAAACTCTTCGTGCTCATCCCTTGTTCTCCTCCCAAACCAGGATTTCTCATTCCCAAATCTTGTCCAGATGGAGAAGGAGGCTGTGAGGAAGAGGAAGATGTTTCAGGACATCCAGGCAGGTAAGGAGGAAGTCAGTGCCCCTTTCCCCCTCTCTCCTGCTTCATCTCCCAGCCCAGCATTGCCCCTGGCTGCAGGACAACTCCACTGCCGATGCCGTCCTTCCGGGGACAGACTGGGGGCATCTCCTTCCGCTTCCCTCTGGCATGGAGGAAAATCCCATCCTCTCCTTGTTGTTCCTCCCCCAGACACTGAGCTGAGGATGGAGACCAGGGAGAACATATCCCCACAGCAGAACCTCATGGAAGAGGCCGTTTTGAGCAGCTTCACAATGCAGGAATCCAGCCTGGAGGAAAAGTCCCAGAGATTCCACAGGAGGAGGGGCTCCAACCCCAGCCCAGGGTGCTCCAAGGTGGAAACACCCACCTTGTGCCAGGAAGGTGACTGGATATCGAGCCAGTGCTCAGAGGTGGTGGTCCATGAACAGCTTCACACTAGGGAGAAGCCCTACAAGTGCTTGCAGTGTGAAAAGAGCTTCAGCTGGAGATCTACCCTGATCCGTCACCAGCGGATCCACACTGGGGAATGGCCCTATGAGTGTGGGGAATGTGGGAAGGGCTGCAGAGACAGGTCTGACCTGCTTGTTCACCAGCGCGTCCACACTGGGGAACGGCCCTACGAGTGCGTGGAATGTGGGAAGAGCTTCAGCCGGACCTCCAAGCTGATCGTCCACCAGCGCATCCACACAGGGGAGAGGCCCTACAAGTGTCCTGAGTGTGGGAAGAGGTTTCAGACCAGCTCAAATCTCCTCCTGCACCAGCGGATTCACACAGAGGAGAGGCCCTTCCGCTGCCACGACTGCGGGAAGGGCTTCAAGCACAAGAGCAGCCTCGTCATCCATCGGCGCATCCACACCGGGGAGAGGCCCTACAAGTGTCCCCAGTGTGGAAAGAGCTTCTCCAGCAGCTCTCACTTGAGGTATCACCAACGGAAGCATTTGTAAAGCGATCCCTGTGAGTGCCCCGACTGTGGGAACAGCTTTGTCCACAGATCCAGCTCCATCCTCCATGGCAGGGCCTGCACTGGGCAGACACCTTCCTGGTTATCCACATTGGGAAGACACCTGGCTAGTGGTCCTTTTATTTTGGCCCTAATTTTCTTTTGATTCATCTTCATCCCTTATAAACACACAAAACAGGTTTTTAAATAAAGACATTGATCAAATATGCCCAATGTCCCACCATTTCACAAGTATTTGAGGGAGAATTTAGGGTTGGGGGACATATTCTGGATGATTTGTGGGTTCTTGGGGAATTTTTGGCAGTGTTCTCCACCTTTTTGCATTCCAAATGTCAAGAGGGATCCATTTGTCATCTCAAATGACCCTATCCCACTGAAAATAACTCAATCCTTGCCCAAAATGGCTCAATTCCATACCAAAATGGCCTGTTTCTACCTCAGAAAAACTCAATTCCACTCCAAATTTACGGGATTCTGTAGCCTCCAGGTTTAGATGTTGCTGGAAGGAGACTGGGAGAAGTGGGATCCTAATTTGGAAGGGGTGGATTGCGATTGGCTGGGGTGGGGTGTGGGGGATGTATTGTGATAATAAATAAAGCATTCAGAATTATTCATTTCTGTCTGTCTTGGTTTGAAAGACAGGTGTCTACTAAGTAGGGCAGGAGCCTCCCTTGGAATGGAAAATGTAATCACTTCCCCTCTGAATTTTTATAAATTTGAAATCAAGGGGCTCTCAGGCAAAGAGATGAGAATAGCAATAACAGTTCTTTACTAGGATCTAAAACAAAGATAGCAAATACCAACACTGGCATTAACCAACAAACAGAACCACAAAGCCAGCCCAGGTAGCACACGGTAACAGCAGCTGTGCCTGGGGCAGGGAGGGATGGAGGAGAGGCTTTGCTTCACAAACCCTCAGGACAGCCAATGTCGGTGCTGCAGCAGGACCCTCAGGAACAGCGAGCTGGGACAGCAGGACGCCTGGGCAGGCAGGGGCTGCGAGGCTGCAGTGTAGCAAAAACTCAGAGTAGTGCCAGAGGAGTAGGGGAGCGGGGAGAGGTGGGCCAGTGGCAGCTGGGCTCCCCGGCAGGGCAGAGAGAAACTGACAGCAGAAAGAAAAGCACTCTGTGCTGGTGAGACGTGGATAAGACCCCACAGCTCGGTAGTTATAGGGCAGGTGTGTTTGAATACAGCGCCGGGCACAAGGGGGATGGCTCCTCCAAACCTTGGGCACTGCCAGTGACTCTCAGCTTGGTATAGATCAGGTTACAGGTTACAGATGCATTACATTACACAATTCATTTATACATATTCACTACCTAGCTCCGCTTCATATTATAAGGAGTTCAAAAGTCATTCCCATATGCTCCTGCCTGCTCTGTGCCTCCTGGTGGTCGTGGGCTGGGGTCTCTGGGATGAAGTAACCAGTCTTCCTTGGGTCACCTTGTCTCCTTGAACATACTCTCTGACATCCCGGCCCGACTCCCAAATTTAGAGCTGGCCAAAACCAGTGTCAGGATCCAAAAGCAGCATCTTTGGTCATGGCCTTCCTCCTCTCATCAATGGCCTTCACCTCCCTTACATCTTTCTTCTCTGCTTGGCAAGCACAAGCAAACAGTATGTATTGTCCAGTAAGCAGCAGCAAAATTTGGCAATCCTCACAATCATTGACTAATCCTTTAAATTCCTAAACCCTTGTAACAGTCCCCCCTTTTCTATAAAGTTACCACATTCTATTTTGACAAGCTTCTGTGGTGTCTTGTCGTGGTTTTAGTTCGCCTATTCAGGTTTGTGGCTAAATGCCAGCACACTTACTTAAATTTACTTGATTGCTTGTTGTGAGATAAGGATTAGGAGTAGGCAAAGCAGGCTCAAACTTTAAAAAGTACAAAGAAGTTTTATTAATATACCTAAGACGAAGGGAAAAGAAAAAAAAAACTCAGACCAAGGCTCTGAGTCACAGCCTCTCCTCTCTCTTGGTTCTAGTTTCTCATCAGGCTGTACTTTTTCAACACTTACTTGTCTGTACTTAGGTAATTCAGTTTATTGGCTGCAATAAGAACCTCACATCCCCCTTTGGACTATATCTTCATATATTACAGAGAATTTATTAGCTCAGTCCCCAACCATAGTTCTCCAAAAGAGTTTTCAGCTTCACTCTTGAAGCAACTTCCCATGCACCTCCCTCTAGGTATCGGTTCTGCTTTCCTCACTGACTGTAAAATCTCTGCGCTGCACTATGTAGATGTCTTCACTCGTTCCTCTCTCTGTGAGGAAGGATGGGTGTCTGTGAGTTTAGTCCAGGCATGGAGAGAGTTAATTTCTGTCTCTCTCTCTCTCCGGCAGTGTGAGGATCACGTGCTCTTTGCCGGGCTGCTTGAACAGGTCCGAGCTGAATGCCAGACGCTCTCAGAGTCTCTGCTTGGCTCGGCCAAGCTGGCTCAGCCTGCTGGGGCCATCTAGGCCTGGGGTGACAGGGCAGGGCCTGGCCCGAGCTGGATGGAGTCCGGCCTGGTCCTTGCCTGGCCCGGAGCAGGGGCCTGGCTCTCCCTCTCGTGTAGCTGGAACACCGGCTGAGCTGTATCTGCTGAAGATTCCAGCCGTTCCTCCCCCATGCCTGCCCGGCTGCAGCGGCACGGCTGCCGTAAAACCTCCCTTCCCCCCCCCATCCCTCCTTCGGAAAGAGGTAGGGGGGGGCCTTACCAGTGAGAGGAGCAGGAGCTGCTCCTCTCTACACAGCAGCAGCAGGTCTAAAGAGGAAGAGCGTCAGAAAGTCTCTGCTTATATATGGTTTTTTCCTTGAAGGCAGACCAACTTTTTAATTGGTTTACCTACCTATCAATTCTTAAAACTACCTGATTATTGGCTCTCTCTCTCGCAGGAAGGAAGTTGTATTTCTTCCTGCATTCCTGCAGCCCAGATCACTTCCTAGATTTTGACCCCTCTGGCCTAACCCAGGACAGCTTGTTGCCAAGTGCCCTGGGTTTGCACCTTTGGCTGCAATCAGAGCACAATCACACTCCCAGGTCACCCTGGGATAAAGCAGAGCCTGCCCAGAGCAGAGGGAGCCCTGAATGTCTCCCCCTCTCTGAAGGTGTCTGAGCAAGGTCTCAGCACCCCTTCTGCCAAGGACACTCACGGCTCCCTTGGCAAACCCAACAGCATTTCCTCAGCGGAGGCATCTCTGCCCTTCCCCGTGGGACATTCAGGGAACTGCGAGAGGCTGTGGCACAGATTTGCAGCCAGGAGAGCAGCTCAGAGCTTGGGAGGACACAGCAAGGAGATCCCTGGGGGTGCCCATGATGGGATCTCAGGGAGGGAGGCTCAGCTCATTCCCCTTTGCCATGGACTGCTTTGCCCCCAGCCCCACAGGTGCCAGGGAAGCTTGGACACCCCATTGCCATGGACAGCCCTGCCTGGCAGGAATCCCAAGGCCACTGCCTGACTCAGCTGCTGCAAATGCCAGAGCCTCCCTGAGAGCCCCAGATCACAGTGACAATATCAGGGGAGTGCAGAAAGAAGAGAAGATGTTGTGGTGCTGTGCCTGCCTGAGAGGGCAGGGCAGGGACAGCCGGGCACTCAGGACACTGTTCCTGTGCCCAGCTGTGCACGGCACCTCCCACACACCAACAGTGCCCTCGTGCCCCCAGCACTGCTCTCTTCAGCTCCCTCTCCTTCCCTCAGCATCTCCCTGGGCCTGGACATTTCCTCCTGACAGCTGCCTTGTCCCTGCCAGCGCTCACAGAGCCCATCCCACCCTGTGTGCCCTCGGCCCGGCCCTACAGAAACCTGCCTGTGTGCAGGGCCCTGGCTGGGGCAGGCTCTGTGTGCAGGTGGGCAAGGGCAGCTCAGGAGAGCCCTGCTGGGCCTGCAGAGGTGCTGCTGCTGCTGTGCATGGGCTGAGGAGGGGCTGAAGGAGCTTTAGGAGGCTCCCAGCAGAGAGACTGACCACCCAAAGGTGCAGATCTGGAGTTGGAGCAAATGTTCCAACATGACTTTGATGATCCTGGTGTGGCCCTGTCAACTCACAATGTTCTGTGAGGATCTGATTGCAACTCCTGTTCTGCTTCTCTCATTCCCCTCTTGCCTCTAATCAAAAGAGGAAAAAACCTCCCACAACAGTGAGAGAAGAGTAAAGTAAAACACAAACCTTTATTGGAAGCTTCCAGGTGTCCTGATGGTGATGGGGAACACCCAGGCCCTGATTTCAACCATTGAATAAGGTTGATTAATTAGGATATCTAACAGGAAAATCCAATAGCAGATTCAGTTGCCCCAGGAACCCACTCCTGGCTCAAAGTATTGGACTTGGTCCAAGGGCTTCTTTACCCCACTTTATGTTATGACTGCTCAGATTCTGCTTGCAAAACAAAATGTTCTTCTTGTAGGTCCTCTTCCTGACAATGAGACTATACAATATTTCAGGAAAGTGTTGAGATGGTCATTGCATTGTTCTAAAATTGAAGAGAAAGGGTTGGGAATGTACTAGAGTTAATTAGGGATTATGGTTTTATTATAGTAATTTACAGAGCTAGGAATATATGATAAATGTATAAAAAGAAAAACTCTTTCTGTCATCCCCCAACCTTCTGACCTTGCTCCAAGCAGGAAATTGAAAACAGTCTCAGGAAAGGTCCCGATCTTGACAGCAATCCCTGGCTTCCCTTCTTTTGGGAAGTGTCCTGCAGAGCTGTGCCCAGGCTGGTGTGGAGCAGGGAGCAGCCCTGCCCCACACAGCCCCTCTCAGCAGCAGCAGCAGCAGCAGCAGCTGCCCTGCTCAGGGTGGCTCCTGCCCCCCAGAGCTTCTCCGCCAGCGCTGGCAGCAGCTCCCCGGGCCGGCTGAGAGCTGCCCCTGGCAGGCAGCAGAGTCCCTGGCCCAGCACAGCGGCCTGGGCTGCAGGAGCCTGCTCTGCAGGACAGCCCTGGGCAGCCCTGGCTGCAGCCCCGGCGGCTCAGCCCTGCAGCAGAGCCTGGCACAGGGAGCTGCCTTGGGCTGTGCCTGGCATGCTGCAGCAGGAAAGCCAGCTCTGCCCTAGGGCCACATCCCCCAAACTGCAGCAGCTCTGAGACTGCTCCTGGAAGCTCCTGAAAGCTGTGGCATGTGGCAGCTTCAGGAGATGCCTGCAGCAACTGCAGCTTCTCTTCCCACAGCCAGACAATGACTGTTTCCAGCACTGGGATGATTTCTGCTCTGCTGAGCCCTGAGGGAGCTCTGCTCTGTGCTCCCAGGCCAGGCTGAGTTTAAGCCCTCGGTGCCTCTGTGCTGTGCCCGGGCTGGCTGCAGGCAGTGCCCCAGCCCTGCTGGGCTGTGCACAGGAGCTGCTCCTGGCCAGAGCTGTCTCTCTGCAGCGCTGCCCTTGCCAGGAGCTGCCTCTGTGCCAGGAGCCCGGCCCAGCTCAGCAGCACAGACACAGCACAAGCACTGCAATGACCCTCTGGGGCTCTCTGCTGAGCCCTGAACATCAGTCCCTGAGAGGGAGCTGCAGAAACCTGTCCAGAACTCCAAGTCACAATCAAACTCCAAAGTTCCTGAGAGCGTTAATGGATCCCAATGAGGGACAGGACTGAGAAAGTGTCCCCAGGCCCCAGGGAGAGCAGGAAATTGGAGGCAGTGATGACAGGTGGGGACAAAGAGAAGGCAAGGCTTGGTGCCCTGGGGCACAGCAGCATCTGTGCCACCAAGGGCTGTGAGGAGACACCTTGTCCTGAGGCCCTGGGGCCTCCTGGCACAGCCCCAGCAAGGCTGGCCACTGTCACCCCCTTGTCCTGCCCTCAGCATCCCCCCCACACCCCAGTGGCCTCAAGGATCTGCTGCAAGGAGTCCCTGGGGAGCCTTGGTCAGGAATGGCCCTGGGGGGGCTCCCAGGGACTGCAGATTTTTCAAAGGACTTTGGCTTTTGCTTTTGCCTGGGAGTCTCTGAGAGGTTTGTGCAATCATGGCTCCAACTGCCCAATTACTCAGGATGCCAGGATGAAATGACACAATTCCATCTGGGACACCCTTAGCTGTGAGGCTAAGAAGGAGAATTGGACTGTTTTCCAGAACCACACCTTAGGGATGAGGACAATGAATTATTTAAACTGGATTTAATCTTTGTTAAAGAGGAGAAGGCATTCATGGTGGATGCGACAGCCAGGTGGCCTGGGAGGAGCACAGGGCTCCCCAGGAAAGCATCTCCCCAGCAGAGCCCCCAAAGGTGCCCACGCTGCAGCCCCTGCAGACGGGTGAGTGAGGGGCCCTGTTGGTTTTGTACCTACAGGGCTCAGCACAAATGCCAGAGATCAGTGTGGCCTTGTGCTAACTCCCTACGTCTGTCACTAAGAAGTCACGTTCCACCTAAGATGTCCTTGGTTCCTTGCATCAGTGATTCATATGTACGAGCTGCTGTCTTAGATTTGAGAAGGAGGGCTGGCTGTCAGAAGAAAGAATGGTAAGAGAAGTACATCAATACTTGATATTTGAGATACTCTCAAGGAGAAAAGACTCATCAGACGAAGATCTGGAACCATATCCAAACAAGGCCATGGAAATAATTAGCATAGATGCATGGATTCAAAAGAGTGATGACTAAGTATTAGTTTCAGGAATATAAACCTTGGTCTCAGCATGCACGCTTTGAGGAGAAGTCCCCATGCATCCAGCACTGCTAATAAAGGAATGTCAGCTCTCTAACCTCTCCAACTATTTGGACAGTTTATTTCCCGGGTTTCGGTGACAGTGGATGCTGCACCTTTCCTGTCCATCTGCCAGCACGTTCCTCAGCCCGGGGCACTGGGGCTTTCCCCTCCACGCCGTGCTCCAGCACGGCAGCTCCTCTGCTGGGCACCCTCCAGCCACGAGCTGCATGGGAAGGCTGTGCCAGGGGAACGAGCACAGGGCTGGGCAGAGGGCAGATCTTCCCCTGCTCTCCCCTGTCACCAGAGCCTCTGCAGCCCTCCCTTCTCTCCCCTTTGTTAGATGCCAGCTGCTCACCTGTGTATGCAGAGGAACAGGAAGCCATGGAATTGAAAAACTCCAAAGGAACTGAAACACCTGCACGGGGCAGCACAGATTTGGGCTTGTGACCTCAGCTCAGATGTGGTGACCCCCTGGATTTGAGCATATCAGTCACGGGAGGGAAAGGAGCTAATGAGGATTCCCGCAGGAACAGGAAGCCAAGGGGGAAGAGCCCAGAGCTGAACCCCCAACCCACCTATACTTAACCTGGAAAAGGAACATACAGTACTTAGAGGTGTTCAAAAAATAGCCAAATGCCTCGTCATCTAATTACTGAAGCTCACAAATGGATGAAAGAGATTCCCTCTGTCCCTACCTACTATCCAGCAAACTATGAGAGCATAGTTACTAACGGGGCCTTGCCATGGAAGTTGCACTGCTCCCACCAGACACCCTCGCACTCACTCAGTTAACCTCTGCCCCAGTGTGAGAGAGGTGGGAACAGATACCCCTTGATGGGGTTTGATGAGGCTGACACTTGGTCTGAAAGCCTCACAGAGGCTGACTTAAAAACCGTGAAAACTGACCCGTGAGAAAACTCCGTGACAACCTGCAGCCACAATGAAAGCCACCGTGACAGCCAAGAAGATAATCAAAGTAGATGTTCTTCACACAAGGAGAAGATCTTCTTGCTGGGGAACATCAAGAGTGTACCAGAAGGCACTTGATTACAATATGGAACTAATTGCTTCTATAGCTAATTGGATTGCTCTTTCAATGGTCCTTGTGTTGCAGACAGCCCTGTCATTGTTTGCTAAGCAGCCAATCAGAACAAACCACAGTAGCTGAGAAAAAGCTATAAAACTACTAACAGGGAATAATAAAAAACTTTTCTGTCCTTGGATTATGAGCGTGTCGTGTGTCCGTCTCTACTGCGACACCCCTTCCCATCATTTGGACTCGCCACCCAGCAACAGCTTCACAAAAAGGTGAAATCAATGTTTTGGTAGCACCTTTAAGGACCTCACTACCCAGAGCCTGCTCCATGGGCATTAGATCAACACAGCTCAACAGTAGCTGAGCGTCTGCTGCTGACTTAGACCACCCTCAACTGGACTGACTAAACCCACAAATGTGCACAATGGTGCAGTCCATACGATTATTCCATATATGAACGGCCACATCAACTGATCCTTCAGATTTGAAGGAAGTCCTGGCCATACATTTTACACCTGCACCCTCTACACTGCTGCAAGAGAAGGCTGATTTAGTGAGGTTGGAGTTTTGTAACTCTTGGGTACAGACTGATGAGAGTTTGCATCTTTACACCCAGTGGGAAGGTTTGGCCAGATAGCCCGAGCTGGATGAGGATCTAACAACTAGACCTGCCTCAAGGAGGAATAGCATTTACAGACAGAAGTGAGCAAAGCAGCCAGGACAGGCCACCTATGTTCAACCCTTCATCAGGACCAAATTGTACTGCATCTGACCAAGGTGCATGGGCCACCTACACTTAACCCAGAAAGGGACATATATGTAAATATAGATGTAAAAATATCTGTTAAATAGCCAAATGCCTCACCATCTCATTAATCATGCACATGAATGGATGGATGAGATTCCCACTGTCCCTACTATCCAGTGAAACCACAGCTAAGGGAACAGGCTTGGTGGACTCAGTGGGGAAAGAAGACCCTGTAGAGCCTGGTGTACAGTCAGCAGCCACTGTGGGGTGATCCCCTGTTGGAATCCAGGCCATCGCTGAAATACCACTACTGCCATTGTTTTGGTGAGCAGACCTGGCCTGACCGGGAGAGGAGGGAAGGCCTCCCATGGCAGCAGCAGGCAGACCATGGCTGAGACCCCAGGGAGTAGACCTGGCCTTCCCTGATCAGATTTGGCATGCTGGGGACAGGGGGTACACCTGGTCCCCTGTCCCACTGGGGTGACGTGACCTCCCATCCCAATGGAGGGCAGACCTGCTGCCCGTGACCGGACTTGGCCAGTGGGGGACACGAGTGTTTCCCAGGCCTGGGTTCTGGTGCTGTCCCTGCCCACCCAGTGCCTGAGCGGCTCCAAGCCAGCCCTGCCACACGTTCCTCCCCCAGCCTTACCTGCCTGAACCACCACGCCCCACTCCAGTCCATGCTGACATCAGACTTGTCTCCAGCCTGCTCAAAAGTCCAGATCACACACAGGCACAGGCCATCCACTGGGACATTCCAGAGCTCGTGCATCTTCCAACGACTTGGCAGGTCACACGCAGTCACCAGTGTCCATGAGGACAACACAGGGCTCTCTACATCTTAAGGAGCCCATTTGGCACAGGCACTCACTCAGCTTCTAGGGTGACATCCCAGTGCTCTCCATGATCCTACACAACACTGAGGTCATGGGCAATCCCAGGGGCTCCATGGGGACATCCCAGGAGTCTCCCATTTGCCAAACCACACTGACCTCACAGGCTGTCACAGGCTCTCAATGCCAACATCACAAGTGTCTCTAGGCTGCTAAGCAGCTGCCATGTCACAGGCACTCTCACGGCTTCCACGCTGACATCCTAGAAGTCTCCATGATGGGAAAAAGTTGTCTTGTCCCAGGCACTCCCAGCAGCTCTATGGTGACATTGCCAGGCTGTTGAAGGCTGCAAAAGAACCATGAGGTCCCACGCTGTTACAGGGACTCCACAGGGACATGCCAGGTCTCTCCAGGCTGCTAAAGAAGGGCTTTGTCACAGGCACTCCCAGGGCTTCCACTGTGACATGCCAGCAGCTGCTGTGCTCCTAAAGATCAGGGAGATCCCAGGCAATGGCAGCAGCTCTGGGCTGACATGCCATGTGTCTCTAGGCTGCTCAAGAACTCTGACGGCACCAGCAGGGACAACAGGTCCATGGGGACATCCCAGCTTTCTCTAAACTGCTCAAGAGCACTCAGGTCACAGACCCTGCCAAGGATCCCACCCTCACATCCCAGAGAGAGTCAGGTTTTTCAAGAGCCCCAAGCTCACCTGCATGAGCCTCACACACCTTCCATGGTGACATCGCAGGGCTCTCCAGGGCTTCCAAGGAGCCAGGAGGTCACTGGCAGTGACAGGCGCTCCATGCTCACATCCTAGAAGACTCTGGGCTGCCAAAGACAGGTCAGGAGCAATCACACGGTGACATCTCAAGCCTCTTTAATCATCCTCCTCTCTCCCTCACCCTCGCCACCGCCACTGCCCCTCCCCTGCGCCTCACCGCGCCCCACGGCTCCCGGGGAGGGAAGGAGGGAGTCTCTGGGAGCCGCCGCACTTCCTGCCCCCCGCCCTGTGCCGCACAGGCAGCAGCGGCATCTCTCGAAGGCCGGGGCCCGGCTCTCCAAAGCCGCCGTGCCCCTGCCCCGCCTCCCGCCTTCATTGCTGCCTCACTCCCTCGCCCCGCTGCGCTCCTGCTCGGCCCCGCCGCGGGCTGAAGAAGCGGCGCCGGCGTGCGACAAACGGCAGCAAGGCAAAAGACTCCAAGCGACGCACCCAGAAATGTCCTTGGCAAAGAGACCCCGCGCGTGGCCCGGCAGCGCCCGCAGCCCGTGGCCAGCCTCAGCCGTGCCCGGCTCCCCCTGCTCGCCGAACGCGCTCGCTGCCCCCGCGCAGCCTCCTCCTCTCCCGGCCCCGCCGCCGCCACCCGCGCCTGAGGACCCCAATCCAAAAGACAAATGCAAAAGAAAAAGCGGCCTTTTCTGGGGGGTGCTGCCAATGAGAAACAAACACCTCCCACACTCCCCTCCAAGAGCCCTGCCCATGGCCGCTCCTCCGCCTGCCGCGCTGAACAATCAAACAGCCCGCAACATCCAAGCCCAATTCCCTCTTGGCACCTGGCAGCAGCAAAGCCCAAAGCCGGCCAAGGGCGCCCGGCCCCGCGCTCTCGCGGCGGCCGGGGCAGCTCGGGCCGGGCTCTGCCGCTCGCTTCGGGCCGGCCTCTGCCGCTCGCTTCGGGCCGGGCTCTGCCGCTCGCTTCGGCCCGGCCTCTGCCGCTCGCCACGATCCCACAGCCGGGCTGCGGGTGCGGCTCTGCGGGCTCTCAGGGCAGCGGGGCCGGGCCGGCGCAGGCGGAGCCAAGGGAGGCGGCTCGCCGGGAGCCTGGGGCGGTGCTCTGCGTGCGACAGGGAAAAAAACCAACCTTCATCAAAAAGTACTCGGCTGGGACGTGAGGGTGAAAAAGAAAGGAGTGCGATTTAGGGGACTGGGAGCTCTCCGGGGCACAGGAGCCCTGGAGCTTGCAGCCCGAGGCGGCTGCTGCCGCTTGCCAGTGCCATCACCTCTCTTGAGCAGCGTGGAACCCGCTGGGATGGCAGCACTGAGGCCCTGGCAGTGCCTGTGACATCAGGGCTTCTGAGCAGCCTGGAGACACGTGGCATGGCAGCACTGAGAGCCTGTTGTGGCCTGTGAGCTCGGTGCGCTTCACAAACGGGACGCTCCTGCCTTGTTCCCATAGAGCCGCTGGGCTTGTTTGTGCCCTCACTGTTCTTTAGGAGCACGGAGAGCACAGGCATGTCCTCATG
>JAVTVJ010010905.1:0-16250 GCA_034509425.1 Eopsaltria australis | reverse complement strand
TCTATGGTGACATTGCCAGGCTGTTGAAGGCTGCAAAAGAACCATGAGGTCCCACGCTGTTACAGGGACTCCACAGGGACATGCCAGGACTCTCCAGGCTGCTAAAGAAGCGCTTTGTCACAGGCACTCCCAGGGCTTCCACTGTGACATGCCAGCGGCTGCTGTGCTCCTAAAGATCAGGGAGATCCCAGGCAATGGCAGCAGCTCTGGGCTGACATGCCATGTGTCTCTAGGCTGCTCAAGAACTCTGATGGCACCAGCAGGGACAACAGTTCCATGGGGACATCCCAGCTTTCTCTAAACTGCTCAACAGCACTCAGGTCATAGACCCTCCCAGGGCTCCCACCCTCACATCCCAGAGAGAGTCAGGTTTTTCAAGAGCCCCAAGCTCACCTGCATGAGCCTCACACGCCTTCCATGGTGACATCGCAGGGCTCTCCGGGGCTTCCAAGGAGCCAGGAGGTCACTGGCAGTGACAGGCGCTCCATGCTCACATCCTAGAAGACTCTGGGCTGCCAAAGACAGGTCAGGAGCAGTCACACGCTGACATCTCAAGCCTCTTTAATCATCCTCCTCTCTCCCTCACCCTCGCCACCGCCACTGCCCCTCCCCTGCGCCTCACCGCGCCCCACGGCTCCCGGGGAGGGAAGGAGGGAGTCTCTGGGAGCCGCCGCACTTCCTGCCCCCCGCCCTGTGCCCGCACAGGCAGCAGCGGCATCTCTCGACGGCCGGGGCCCGGCTCTCCAAAGCCGCCGTGCCCCTGCCCCGCCTCCCGCCTTCATTGCTGCCTCACTCCCTCGCCCCGCTGCGCTCCTGCTCGGCCCCGCCGCGGGCTGAAGAAGAAGCGGCGCCGCCGTGCGACAAACGCCAGCAAGGCAAAAGACTCCAAGCGACGCACCCAGAAATGTCCTTGGCAAAGAGAGCCCGCGCGTGGCCCGGCAGCGCCCGCAGCCCGTGGCCAGCCTCAGCCGTGCCCGGCTCCCCCTGCTCGCCGAACGCGCTCGCTGCCCCCGCGCAGCCTCCTCCCCTCCCGGCCCCGCCGCCGCCACCCGCGCCTGAGGGCCCCGGGCGGCGGCGGGAAAAGTCTTTCCCGTGATGCTCCGCGCCACCGCCGGGCCCGAGCGGGGAGGGCGGGGCGGCCTCGGCCGCGCGCGGGCCCTGAAAGGCGGCGCGGGCAGCGAGGGCAAAACTGAGGCCAAACAAGAAATGCTGAATGTTAAACACGAGCTCCGGGCTCCTGGTAAAATTTAAAGGGTTAATAAAAGGACAAGAAGGGACAAGGTATAGGGTAAAAAGTTACAACGTCCAGGTGACGCCGGGAACCCTTGGCACGGAGGCAAGAGCACGCCTGACATGGTGAGAGACTCTCTTTCTATACTTTTCTTATTGCATCAGCCTGTTCCATATTCATAGACAAGTATGCATATTCAAACTTTCCTCCAAACTGTTTTACATTTTCCAAGTACTCGTTAGCATGGCTCCTCCTTGGGTCCGCCTTTTTAGAGCATGCGGAGTTTCTTTGGAGACTCCAAGATCTTCTTTTGTCCATCGGTGTCCAGCAGATGGTTACTGTCCATAGAGATGTCCAGCAGATGGTTATTGTCGATAGAGATGTCCTGGGGCAGGAGCCTGTTACACCCATGCTTATCCAACTAAGCAGGTGCTTTAATTCTTTTAAGCTAGGTCCATTTTAACACAGCTACATTAGCCACTCCATCTAAGCTAGAACAAAAAGGCATTAAAGCATTTAAAAATGATTACATTTCTATAACAAAAGCCACCTCCACAAGGACCAACATCATACACACAGCATTCATTATTTGTGAAAAGCCAACACTATAATATGCATTTATAACAGCAGTAACCCACTCCTGGGTCAAACTATTGGAGTTGGTCCAAGGGCTTCCTTACCCCACTTTATGTTATGTTTGAGGGTTCCTCCTGCACAAATCCATCTTCAGAAGTCACCAAGTGTATGATGACTGCAAAAAGCTCTTAAACACTGTGCTGGTTTTAACTGGTGGGATATTTTGGGAGTCCTTGATGGTCTCAGTCCTTGCAGATGCCCATTGTGCTGGTGCCATTGAGCCCATGCTGGCCCATTAGCAGAGATGATCCCCCCAGGCTGGGTGGGACTGTGCTGGTGCTTCCCTGGAGAGAGTTATCACAGCTGAGTCATTGGTGTGAAGGAAAAGAAACACTGCCCTGCCTCGCAGGGTTTGCCTCTCCTTCCTTATCTCTTTTAACACTCAGCTGTAGCCTGAGGGGTCTAGGGAGAGCTGGGCAGCTCCTGCAAACGACCCATCATGAACAGCTCCTCAGAAATGAGATAAGGGGAGTAGAATGCACAGTTGGGTTACACCCACAGAGTGCTAAACTGGCGCCCTGCTGCTGTCACCAGCACAGGCTGGCAGGGAAATGTCATTGTAAGAGCTTGCTGCACTTGGCTTTCAGCCAGGTCACCCATGGGCAGGGTCTCCTCTCACCCCAATCATTTCATGATTCTGTCAGGGACTCGCTTCTCTTTCCTTCTTCCCTCTGCTTCCAGCTGGGAATGTGCTGGAAAATGTCCAGCAAAGCCACCTTTGCACTCTGCTCTGGGAGCCCCCACGGCTGCTGGACCTTGTGCCCTGGCCCTGCACAGCTCCCTTGGGAGGCACGGTAGGACCAGCCTCAGGAATGCCCCTCTGGGATCCATGGCACACACTCCAAGGCTCTGGAATCCCAGTTCCCAGCAAGGAACGGTCACAGGCAGGGCTGCCTTCATGGAATGCTTGCCTGGTATTGAGGGGCAGCGTGGGAGCCCCTGGATCTTGGAGCACCCAGCTGCCCCCCATGTTTGGAGGTGCCTGAGGAGGGCTGGGACGATGCCAGGGACATCCTGCAGTGACATCTCAGCTGTCCCACCCTGCATGCGCTCAGTGCCAAAGCTAACCCTGATCCTGATCTCAATCTCACTCTACATTTAGACACACTCACAGTCCCGTATTTAATCTCATCCCAGCCCCTGACTTGTCTGGCCCAAGACCCTATCCAAACCCCAGCTCTAAAGCCAATCCCATGTTTAGAATTAACCTCAATCCCAACTCGAATGCAAATCTCAGCCCTAACTCCAACCCCAGCCCCAATTCCAAGCCCTTCCTAAATCCTCAATCCCAACCCAAACCCCACATTTACCCCTTCTGGGGGTTTGGGGGTGTCTCTGTCCCTCTCACCCCAATGATGTCTGGGTGGGGTCACGCCAGGTGTGAGAGGGACAGAGACACCCCAGCCTTCCCAGGTGTGAGAAGGTCAGAGAGCCCCCCAGCCCCTGAGCACACTCAGCGGTGAGAGGGACACAAAGCCCCTGGTCCCCAGCCCTGCACAAGCACTCCCTGAGGTGAGAGGGATTGAGACCCCCCGAGCATCCCCCAGGGCAAGGGGGACAGAGACTCCCCTGAGCATCCCCTGGGGTGAGAGGGAGTGAGACCCCTGAGCATCCCCTGGGGTGAGAATGATGGAGACCTACCGGGGAATGGCCTGGGGTGAGAGGGACAGGGACAACCCCTCCAAATCCCCTCCTAAGCCTCCCCCAAGGTGAAAGGCATGGGGACCTCTTGGGCATCCCCCTGGCAGCAGAAAAAATAAACTTGGCAGAAATCAAATCTAACTCTACATAAAAAGCTTTGAGCAATATTTGCTCTTCCCACAAGTCACTTGTGATGAGATCAGAGACAAATCCCAGACATTAATACAAGCATTAAACTGACAATACAATCAATTATGGTGGCAATTCACAGTTTCATCAGTTCCCGCACAGCTCCAGCTCAGCTGCTGGCAGGTTCCAATAATGGAAAAACAAAAATTTTGCAAAATCCAATTATTAAAAGGAAGGAAAAACTGTGTGTAGCTGTCACAAAGGTGATAGGCACAAAGAGATAAATGATTCTCACATTTGGCAAAGCCTTCCAGGCTGTGAATTTGGGAGTGCTTTAGCTCCTTGTGCTGGGCTTCTTGGAGGATGTTTAGCAGCCTTGTGCTCCTCCCCCTGGGGCAATGAATGACCCTTGTCATTCCCGCTGGTAACATTTGCTCTCTTTGCTCCAGTGATTTTTACAAATTTTTCAAGGAGGGACAAGAAAATATTTTCTTTACACTGCCCACCCACAACAGCCATTTCCCCCACAAGTTCTCTCACACCCCTCTCAGAGGAAGCTGCATCCAAGTTTCCAAGGGCTCCTCCAGAAAGAAGCACAACCTCCCCAGAGGAGGAACAGTGCTGTCAAAGGTACTTGGGGTCAGATATCAGTGCCCTGCACCCACTGTGCCAAAATATTGTCACAGTCTGGTTATTAAAATTTTTAGAGGGACATCTCTGCCCCAATTAAGGTGCTAACAAGACCAAATCCAAAGTAATTGGTGTGGATTTTTTTGATCAGTAAATGTGAGATAGAGAGAGAGATGGAAAGGAAAAGAAAAGAGGGGGAGAGCAAGAGAGAGTGACAAGGACAGAGACCTCTCCTGGGGAGGGGCAGGTGTGACACTGTCCCCTGTGTGTGTCTGGCCTTCACGGGGTGGGGGTTTCACACCTGAGCCAGTCTGGGTAAGGGGGGTGGTGTTGACTCCCCCTGAACAAGGGTTACCCCACAGTCTTAGGTTACCAAAAGTATGTATTCTCTCATCATCTTCAGAAGTTGTTAGAAACAGGTGGGGCAGTGTTCTTTATCTCTTCCATGAGTCATCCCTGATAACTCCCTGCAGGGGCAATCTTCTGCTAATGGCCCATCAAACCTCACTGCATGACTCATTAAATGACATCATCCCATTGTGAGATGCTCCAGCCAGGGGGAGGAACCAAGCATTGCTACCTGGATATAAGCTGAGGTTTGCAGCACCATGGGCAGCACTATCCACTGGATTCCCAGAGGACAAGAGCTCCATAATCACCACTGGACCTCCAGAACAGGACCAGACTTCACTACAGGATCACTGCCTTGATAGAATCACATTTGTTACTCCAAGAGGACTGCAGCCACCATCGGACTGCTACCACCACCCTGACCAACAGCGTGTCAGGTCATACCCTAACTCTGCCAGTTTAAACCAGAGTTTTCCGTCTTTAATTTTCCTATTAGGTTTTTGTTCTGGCTTGGAATATCTCACTGGTTTGCTTTCAATCTAGTACAGAACCCCAGATGCCTGGTGACTTCTAGAGAGGGACTAAACAGAGGGAGTTTCAAACTCTTCGTGCTCATCCCTTGTTTTCCCCCGAAACCAGGATTTCTCATTCCCAACTCTTGGCCAGATGGAGAAGGAGGCTGTGAAGAAGAGGAAGATGTCTCAGGACATCCAGGCAGGTGAGGAGGAAGTCAGTGCCCCTTTCCCCCTCTCTCCTGCTTCATCTCCCAGCCCAGCATCGCCCCTGGCTGCAGGACAACCCCGCTGCCAACGCCGTCCTGCCGGGGACGCATTGGGGGCATCTCCTTCCCCTTCCCTCTGGCACGGAGGCAAATCCCATCCTCTCCTTGTTGTTCCTCCACCAGACACTGAGCTGAGGATGGAGACAACGGAGGACAAATCCCCGCAGCAGAACCTCATGGAAGAGGACGTTTTGATCAGCTCCATGGTGCAGGAATCCAACATAGAGGAAAAGCCCCGGAGATCCCGCAGGAGGAGGGGCTTCAAAGCCAGCCCAGGGTGCTCCAAGGAGGAAAGAGCCACCTTGTGCCAGGAAGGTGACTGGATATCGAGCCAGTGCTCAGAGCTGGTGGTCCATGAACAGCTTCACACTGGGGAGAAGCCCTACAAGTGCTTGGAGTGTGAGAAGAGCTTCAGCTGGAGATCCCACCTGATTCGTCACCAGAAGATCCACACTGGGGAACGGCCCTATGAGTGTGGGGAATGTGGCAAGGGCTTCATCAGCATCTCCAGCCTTCTCATCCATCAGAACATCCACACTGGAGAACGGCCCTACGAGTGTGTGGAATGTGGCAAGAGCTTCAGCCAGAGCTCCCACCTGATCGTCCACCGACGCATCCACACAGGGGAGAGGCCTTACGAGTGTCCCGAGTGTGGGAAGAGGTTTCAGACCAGTTCCAATCTCCTCAAGCACCAGCGGATTCACACAGAGGAGAGGCCATTCCGCTGCCACGACTGCGGGAAGGGCTTCAAGCAAAACTGCGTCCTCCTCACCCATCAGCGCATCCACACAGGGGAGAGGCCTTACGAGTGTCCCGAGTGTGGGAAGAGGTTTCAGACCAGTTCCAACCTCCTCCTGCACCAGCGGATTCACACAGAGGAGAGGCCGTTCCGCTGCCACGACTGCGGGAAGGGCTTCAAGCAAAACTCCGTCCTCCTCACCCATCGGCGCATCCACACCGGGGATAGGCCCTACAAGTGTCCCCAGTGTGGAAAGAGCTTCTCCAGCAGCTCTACCTTGACCAGACACCAACGGAGCCACCCATAAGGGAAGCCCTGTGAGTACCATGACTGCAGGAAAAGCTACATCTGCTGCTTCAGTTTCGATCCCCATCAGAGGTCCCACATTTGGCAGAGCCTTGGTGACCAACATTCCCTGTGCTCCACATTGGAAAGACGCCTGTCCCTTTCTCTGCCCCTGGAAGTGGTTTGAGGTGGAATCAAAGAACATGAGGATCTGGCCATGCCCCCATCATTATATGCAATCCCACCTCAGGTCATTTGCAGGGACAGGGAAAGGGACTCTCCCAAGAAGGGTTTCCTTTCTGGATGGAAGAATATGCAGGGTCAGGAAGATCGTGTTGGTGTTTCCCCAGTTTTGCCTGTAAATCATTTGTTTGTCTTGTCCCTTCTGTTATCAATATTGTTGCTGTTCCTCTTTGTTCCTTATCCCGTTGCAGTTCCCAGTAAATTGTTCTTATCCCAGCCCGGGATCTTTGCCTGTTGTGCTTTCCATGGGAAGGGGAGGGGAGCAAGAAGCGGGGCAGTTTTAGCGAGAGCAGAAAATTGGGGAATCCCATTCCTGAACCCCAGCCCTTGGAATCCGAGCATCACAGCTGATTCCAACCCTGGCTGCCACGGACACAGCCTTGGGAGCAGGTCCGTGGCTGGGGCTGTGGGAACCTCTTCACTCTGGTGCCCAGGGACAGGACTGCAGGGAACGGCTGGAGCTGAGTTGGGGCAGGTTTAGGTTGGCTCTCAGGAAAAGGTTTTTCTCCCAGAGGCTGCTCAGGCACTGCCCAGGCTCCCCAGGGAAGGGATCACAGCTCCAAGGCTTTCTGAGCTCCAGCACCGTTAGAAATGTCTCCCAGGCCCAGGCTGGGATTGTTGTGGTGTCCTGTGCAGGGCCAGGGTTTAGACTGGAGAGTCCTGATGGGTCCCTCCCAGCTAAGTTAATTCTGGGGTTCTGTGATCCCATGGTCCTCAGGATGGGACCGCAAATGATTGCTATGGCAACAGACCCTGGCTCCAGGCCTGAGCAGCTGTCCATGGCAACCACTCCTGGAATCGGATCCCCATGGAGCTGCCAAGGGAGTGACCATGGCAAAGGGGCCTGGTGATGGTTGTCATGGAAACTGACCATAGCAATGGAGCCTGGTGATGATTTCCTGCTGAGGAGCTGGTTTGCCATAGGTCCTCTGAGGGGTTCCATGGAGACATTCCAGGAGCCTCCAGGCTGTTCAAGAGCCAAAATGTCACAGGCAGAGACAGGAGCTCCATGGAGATTTCCCAGGGGTTTCTGGGGATGATAAAGAGCTATGAGGAGAGAGGTAGTCTCAGCCAGTCCATGGTGACATCCCTTGGGACTTCGAGCTGCTCAGGCACTGATCTGTCACAGGCACTTACTAGGGCTCCACGGTGACATTCCAGGGGTCCCCAGGCTGCCAAAGAGCCAGGATGTCGCAGACACTCACAGGGGTTCCTGTCATGGGCACAGTGGGAGCTTCAGGCAAAGTTGATTAGAGAAGCTCCCATTGGGTCTCCAGGTGCAGAAAGGAACCCCCAACACTCCCCAGAGATTCCAAATCCCCAGGCTTTCCAAACTCCTGTGAGAGGAGCCTGGGAGTGGCTGGATCCAATCCCAGCCCCAGACTTTGTCAAAGGTTCATGTGTAAAAGACTGGACAGGTGGAACTGATCCTTAATGCAATTTGTCCCACAGGATTAACGATGGAAGATAGATTTATATAAATACAGCTATGATTGATTCTGATCATGATTAGACAAAATGATCTTAACCAGAGTTATTTACTCCACAGTACAGGAGCAATAACAACTATTAGAATATAGTGCTCTAGGAAGAAATTCTGAAGCAAACAGGGCCTTGCTGGAGTTGTTTGAGCCCACTGAAGGCAGAGCCTCCTGCTCCAGCAGGAATGGCCTTTCCTGTGCCAGGACCAGGGCACATCCCACTGCAGGAAAAGCCCCAGGCCAGCCCCAACACAGTGAAGGCGTCGGGCACAAGTGCAGAGTGCCGTGGTGGGAGCTGTGCCGGGGAGAGCCCGAGACACCCAAGGCACCTTGGCAGCAGCAGCTGCTGCCAGGGCATGGCCAGAAGCCTCCCTTGGCAAGCCGGCCTGGTGGCCAGCACTGCAGAGCTGCTGCTTCAGGGGGTGATTTCTGGCTGGGCTCTGCCCCACCCCACTGAGTGACCTCAGCACTGACCCTTTCACAGCCCTTGTGCCGGAGCCCTTCAAAGCCCAAAGGTCACCTGTGCCGGCCACCCTCTGTCAGCCCCTGGGGCAGGGGGAGGGCAAGGCCAGAGAAGGGGCTGCCTTTGGCTGCTGAATGTGGGGCCCAGCAGAGACCAGGAGTCAAGGGAGTGCATGGAGTCCACTGAGCAGCCCCTTCTCCCCACACTGTCCTAGAATGGTTTGGATTGGAAGAGCTCTGTAGTGCTCATCTCATCCAAACCCCTGCCAGAAGCAGGGACATCTTTCACCAGACCAGGCTGTTCAGAGTCCTCTCCCACCTGGACTTGAATGGTTCCAGATTCCCTGGGAACCTGTCCTGGGGTGTTACCACCCTCATCATCAACAATTTCTTCCTTGTCTCTTCTTATCTGAACGTCCCTTCTTTTAGTTTAAAACCACCGCCCTTTTTCCTATTGTGCCAGGCCCTACTAAAACCTTTGTCCTCATATTCCCAATGAGCCGGGTTTCCATGGCAACTGCCATGCCAGGTGACCCAGGTGTCCTGTCCCAGTGACGGCTGCCATGGAAACAGTGCCCAGCACTGCCCCTTTCTGTCTTGCTGAGCTGGCCTTTGGCCCTGGCACTGGCCTTTGCTGCTGCTTCATTGGGGGCTGCCCAGCCAGCGCGGCACAGGGCAGGTGGCCGTGGCACCAGCCCCCAGCAAGGGATCCCCTGTGGCTCTGGGCAGTGACAGCAGCCCTGAGCAAGGGGCTGGAGCAGTGGGGTCAGTGCAGTGTCCATGGCCAGAGCCCCTTGCAATGGCCCAGGGTAGGTTGGGATGAGGATCCCCCCTCACAGCCAGCCCAGGGCAGGTTGGGATGAGGATCCCCCCTCACAGCCAGCCCAGGGCAGGTTGGGATGAGGATCCCCCCTCACAGCCAGCCCAGGGCAGGTTGGGATGAGGATCCCCCCTCACAGCCAGCCCAGGGCAGGTTGGGATGAGGATCCCCCCTCACAGCCAGCCCAGGGCAGGTTGGGATGAGGATCCCCCCTCACAGCCAGCCCAGGGCAGGTTGGGATGAGGATCCCCCCTCACAGCCAGCCCAGGGCAGGTTGGGATGAGGATCCCCCCTCACAGCCAGCCCAGGGCAGGTTGGGATGAGGATCCCCCCTCACAGCCAGCCCAGGGCAGGTTGGGATGAGGATCCCCCCTCACAGCCAGCCCAGGGCAGGTTGGGATGAGGATCCCCCCTCACAGCCAGCCCAGGGCAGGTTGGGATGAGGATCCCCCTCACTGCCAGCCCAGGGCAGGTTGGGATGAGGATCTCCCCTCACAGCCAGCCCAGGGCAGGTTGGGATGAGGATCCCCCCTCACACCCAGCCCAGGGCAGGTTGGGATGAGGATCCCCCCTCACACCCAGCCCAGGGCAGGTTGGGATGAGGATCCCCCCTCACATCCAGCCCAGGGCAGGTTGGGATGAGGATCCCCCCTCACACCCAGCCCAGGGCATGGCTGCACTGCCCTTCCCCACAGCCTGTCTGCACACAGGCACTTCCAGGGCTCTCTGCATTTTCCTTCCCCTCACTCTTGGCTCACTCACACACCTCCAAACAACCAATTGGGTGCTTTGAGCTGCTTTGAGGAGTTCAAAGGCTGTCTGTCCTTCAGGAACTGGTCGAATTCTGCCTTCAGCAACTCTGGATTTGTGTTCACTGGAGAACTTCCACTGTGTCTAAAACATTCCTTGCATGCTGCTGTCTTGGGGAAGGGGAACCTCCTTGGAGGCACCTTGGACATGGCACACACTTGAGGAGGGTGTCTGTTTTCAGTGGGGAAACTCAGGAGTTTTAGAGTGCTTAAAAAATAAAAGAACAGGCCTCTTTGCCTGAGTGCAGGCAGTTCTCTGAGCAAAGCAGATGCCAGGTGAGTGAGGAGAGACAGGATGGGGTTGAGGAATGTGGAGCAAGGTTGTCCACACTGGCTCAGACCTCAAGTCAAAGCAAAGCTTCTCTGAGCAGGCCACACCTCCTGAGGAGAGATCCTGGATCAGTAGCAGTCCCAGAATGCTGCAATCACCTCTTCTCTACAGAGAAAAATACACCCTTCAAAATAGGAAGATGGATTTATCAGAAGCTCTTTGAAATATTTCTCCTGAACTAAAAGAAAAAGCTTCCTAATGAACAGCACCAGAGCAGAGGGAAATCAAGGCAGAGGCATGGTTTGTCAGGACTGGCTTGATCCTAATGAGCCTCGTGGTGCGTTTGGAGCTGAGCCCTTGAATCTCAGGGCCTGAGAGGAGATTGCAGGAACCTTTCCAGGGGTCAAAGTCAGAGGAAAAACCCAAAGTGTCTCGAGGCATTAATGGGTCCCATTGAGTGTCAACACAAAGCTCTCAAGGGACTCGTTAAGGTAAATAATTGAAGGCCAGGATTGCACAAACCTCTCTGACACTCCATGGCAAAACTGAGTACTTAAATTAACCTGAATACCTTGGAGCATTAATGAGCCCCACTGACAAAGCCCCTAAAGGGAGGAGTTACAGCAGAGAATTGGAGCCATGGCTGCACAAACCTCTCAGAGACTCCCAGGCAAAAGCAGAAGCCAAAGTCCTTTGAAAAACCTGCAGTCCCTGGGAGCCCCCCAGGGCCATTCCTGACCAAGGCTCCCCAGGGACTCCTTGCAGCAGATCCTTGAGGCCACTGGGGTGTGGGGGGGAGGCTGAGGGCAGGACAAGGGGGTGACAGTGGCCAGCCTTGCTGGGGCTGTGCCAGGAGGCCCCAGGGCCTCAGGACAAGGTGTCTCCTCACAGCCCTTGCTGGCACAGATGCTGCTGTGCCCCAGGGCACCAAGCCTTGCCTTCTCTTTGTCCCCAGCTGTCATCACTGCCTCCAATTTCCTGCTCTCCCTGGGGCCTGGGGACACTTTCTCAGTCCTGTCCCTCCCTGGGATCCATTAACGCTCTCAGGAACTTTGGAGTTTGGTTGTGACTTGGAGTTCTGGACAGGTTTCTTCAGGTCCCTCCCAGGGACTGATGTTCAGGGCTCAGCAGAGAGCCCCAGAGGGTCATTGCAGTGCTTGTGCTGTGTCTGTGCTGCTGAGCTGGGCCGGGCTCCTGGCACAGAGGCAGCTCCTGGCAAGGGCAGCGCTGCAGAGAGACAGCTCTGGCCAGGAGCAGCTCCTGTGCACAGCCCAGCAGGGCGGGGGCACTGCCTGCAGCCAGCCCGGGCACAGCACAGAGGCACCGAGGGCTTAAACTCAGCCTGGCCTGGGAGCACAGAGCAGAGCTCACTCAGGGCTCAGCAGAGCAGAAATCATCCCAGTGCTGGAAACAGTCATTGCCTGGCTGTGGGAAGAGAAGCTGCAGTTGCTGCAGGCATCTCCTGAAGCTGCCACATGCCACAGCTTTCAGGAGCTTCCAGGAGGAGTCTCAGAGCTGCTGCAGTTTGGGGGATGTGGCCCTAGGGCAGAGCTGGCTTTCCTGCTGCAGCATGCCAGGCACAGCCCAAGGCAGCTCCGTGGGCCAGGCTCTGCTGCAGGGCTGAGCAGCCGGGGCTGCAGCCAGGGCTGCCCAGGGCTGTCCTGCAGAGCAGGCTCCTGCAGCCCAGGCCGCTGTGCTGGGCCAGGGACTCTGCTGCCTGCCAGGGGCAGCTCTCAGCCGGCCCGGGGAGCTGCTGCCAGCGCGGGCGGAGAAGCTCTGGGGGGAAGGAGCCACCCTGAGCAGGGCACCTGCTGCTGCTGCTGCTGCTGCTGAGAGGGGCTGTGTGGGCCAGGGCTGCTCCCTGCTCCACACCAGCCTGGGCACAGCTCTGCAGGACACTTCCCAAAAGAAGGGAAGCCAGGGATTGCTGTCAAGATCAGCAGCTTTCCTGAGACTGTTTTCAATTTCCTGCTTGGAGCAAGGTCGGAAGGTTGGGTGATGACAAAAAGAGTTTTTCTTTTTATACATTTTTCATATATTCCTAGATCTGTAAATTACTATGATATATTTCTATATCTATAATCCTTAATTAACTCTAGTACATTTCCAACCCTTTCTCTTCAATTTTAGAACAATGAAATGACCATCTCAACACTTCCCTGAAATATTGTATAGTCTCATTGTCTGGAAGAGGACCTCCAAGAAAAACATTTTGTTTTGCAAGCAGAATCTGAGCAGTCATAACATAAAGTGGGGTAAAGAAGCCCTTGGACCAAGTCCAATAGTTTGAGCCAGGAGTGGGTTCCTGGGGCAACTGAATCTGCTATTGGATTTTCCTGTTAGATATCCTAATTAATCAACCTTATTCAATGGTTGAAATCAGGGGCTGGGTGTTCCCCATCACCATCAGGACACCTGGAAGCTTCCAATAAAGGTCTGTGTTTTACTTTACTCTTCTATCACTGTTGCAAGAAGTTGTTTTCTCTTTTGATTAGAGGCAAGAGGGGAATGAGAGAAGCAGAACAGGAGCTGCAATCAGATCCTCACAGAACATTGTGAGTTGAAAGGGACACACCAGGATCATCAAAGTCATGTTGGAACATTTGCTCCAACTCCAGATCTGCACCTTTGGGTGCTCAGTCTCTCTGCTGGGAGCCTCCTAAAGCTCCTTCAGCCCCTCCTCAGCCCATGCACAGCAGCAGCAGCAGCACCTCTGCAGGCCCAGCAGGGCTCTCCTGAGCTGCCCTTGCCCACCTGCACACAGAGCCTGCCCCAGCCAGGGCCCTGCACACAGGCAGGTTTCTGTAGGGCCGGGCCGAGGGCACACAGGGTGGGATGGGCTCTGTGAGCGCTGTCAGGGACAAGGCAGCTGTCAGGAGGAAATGTCCAGGCCCAGGGAGATGCTGAGGGAAGGAGAGGGAGCTGAAGAGAGCAGTGCTGGGGACACGAGGGCACTGTTGGTGTGTGGGAGGTGCCGTGCACAGCTGGGCACAGGAACAGTGTCCTGAGTGCCCGGCTGTCCCTGCCCTGCCCTCTCAGGCAGGCACAGCACCACAACATCTTCTCTTCTTTCTGCACTCCCCTGAGATTGTCACTGTGATCTGGGGCTCCCAGGGAGGCTCTGGCATTTGCAGCAGCTGAGTCAGGCAGTGGCCTTGGGATTCCTGCCAGGCAGGGCTGTCCATGGCTATGGGGTGTCCAAGCTTCCCTGGCACCTGTGGGGCTGTGGGCAAAGCAGTCCATGGCAAAGGGGAATGAGCTGAGCCTCCCTCCCTGAGATCCCATCATGGGCACCCCCAGGGATCTCCTTGCTGTGTCCTCCCAAGCTCTGAGCTGCCCTCCTGCCTGCAAATCTGTGCCACAGCCTCCCACAGTCCCCTGAATGTCCCACGGGGAAGGGCAGAGATGCCTCAGCTGAGGAAATGCTGTTGGGTTTGCCCAGGGAGCCGTGAGTGTCCTTGGCAGAAGGGGGTGCTGAGACCTTGCTCAGACACCTTCAGAGAGGGGGAGACATTCAGGGCTCCCTCTGCTCTGGGCAGGCTCTGCTTTATCCCAGGGTGACCTGGGAGTGTGATTGTGCTCTGATTGCAGCCAAAGGTGCAAACCCAGGGCACTTGGCAACAAGCCCATGCAGCCCCTCACCTTCCCTCAGGCACAGGGAATCCTTTGCCTCTCCCCTCTCTCAGCGGCAAACTCGGAGTGCAGCAGAAATGCTGGGGATTTCTGATCTCAGAGAACCAGGAATGATGTGTGGGTAGGGAAAATATTCCCTCCATCTCCTCCCTGCCCTCCATGTCCTTTAGACCTGGGAGTGCAGCTGCTCAAATGCCTTTCTGCATTAGGAGCCATTCCACTGACAAATCCTGAAGATGCAGCCTTGTCCCACTGCCACATGGCCACAAACCCAGGACAGTGGGGCAGGGATGGCTCCTGGAGAGCCCCCACGCACAGGCCTGGCTGCTCCTGGCACACTCAGACAGCACAGCTGGAGCTCAGGCAGGGCCCTGGCTGAAGGTTTTCCCAGAGCAGGAACAAGGGTGGGTGAGTCCCAGCGGGACAGTCTGCAGGGATTGGCCCAGCTTTGGCTCAGAGCAGCCTCTCCTGACTTGTCCCTGTCCTTTCTCCATCAACAGGTGCCCATGGCCAGAGACAGCAAATGTCCAACAGCAGCTCCATCAGCCACTTCCTCCTGCTGCCCTTGGCAGGCACGCAGCAGCTGCAGCTCCTGCACTTCTGCCTCTTCCTGGGCATCTCCCTGGCTGCCCTCCTGGGCACCGGCCTCAGCAGCAGCGCCGGAGCCTGCGGCCACCACCTGCACACCCCCATCTTCTTCTTCCTGCTCAGCCTGGCCCTCAGCCACCTGGGCTCCATCTGCACCCCTGTCCCCAAAGCCATGCACAATTCCCTCTGGGCCACCAGGCACATCTCCTACTCAGCATGTGCTGCACAGCTCTTGTTCTTTCTGTTCTTCATTGGAGCAGAGTATTCTCTCCTGACCATCGTGTGCTACCACTGCTCCGTGTCCATCTGCAAAGCCCTGCACTACGGGACCCTCGTGGGCAGCAGAGCGTGTGCCCACATGGCAGCAGCTGCCTGGGCCAGTGCCTTTCTCACTGCTCTGCTGCACACGGCCAGTACATTTTCCCTGCCCTTGTGCCAGGGCAATGCCCTGGGCCAGTTCTTCTCTGAATTACCCCAGATCCTCAAGCTCTCCTGCTCTCACTCCAACCTCAGGCATCTTGGGCTTCTCACTGTTCCTGCCTGTTTAGGTTTTTTTTGTTTTGTGTTCATTGTTTTCTCCTGCGTGCAAATCTTCATGGCTGTGCTGAGGATCCCCTCTGAGCAGGGATGGCACAAAGCCTTTTCCACGTCTCCCTCACCTGGCTGTGGTCTCCCTGTTTATTGGCACGATCATGTTTGCTACCTGAAGCCTCCCTCCATCTCCTCCCCATCCCTGGATCTGGCACTGTCAGTTCTGTACTCAGTGGTGCCTCCAGCCCTGAACCCCCTCATCTACAGCCTCAGGAACCAGGAGCTCAAGACTGCAGTGTGGACATTGATGACTGCATGGTTTCGGAAACATTAAACTGCTGGCCAATTTCTGCAAATCACTTGTAATAAAAGTAATCTTTGATAGTTCTTGTTGATTTGGTTGTGGGAGTTTCTTCTTTGTTTTAGTTTTTTCATGTTGTCAACAAAGAAAAGCCATGTTTGTGCCATTTCTCATTTTGTTTCTCTCCATCTTCACAGTGGCCACAGACTGTGTCAATGAGGAGCCATGCTCTCAGTGGCTTTCAAGGAACTAAAGGATCTCCCTGGGAAGTTTTCACCAGAGATCCCCCTCTTTTTCTCCCTTCTCTGGAGCTGCAGCAGCCATGTCTGTGTGCAGAGGTGGGGGCAGATCAGGGCTGGCACAGCAGCTCTGCTCCTGCTGGCCACACTATCCTGATCCAGGCCAGGTGCCATTGGCCTTCTTGGCCGCCAGGGCACACTGCTGGCTCATGTCCAGCCTGCTGTCCATCAGTGTCCCCAGGTCCCTTTCTGCCTGGCGTGTCCAGCCCCTCTGTCCCCAGCCTGTAGCGCTGCAGGGGTTATTGTGGCCAAAGTGCAGGACCTGGCACTTGGATTTGTTAAACCTCACATTGTTGGATTCAGTCCCCGCATCAACCTGTCCAGGTCCCTCTGCAGAGCCCTCCTACCCTCCAGCAGATCCACACTCTCCCCCACCCCAGTTTGGTGTC
>JAVTVJ010010904.1:0-25610 GCA_034509425.1 Eopsaltria australis | reverse complement strand
ACCCTTCAAAATAGGAAGATGGATTTATCAGAAGCTCTTTGAAATATTTCTCCTGAACTAAAAGAAAAAGCTTCCTAATGAACAGCACCAGAGCAGAGGGAAATCAAGGCAGAGGCATGGTTTGTCAGGACTGGCTTGATCCTAATGAGCCCCGTGGTGCGTTTGGAGCTGAGCCCTTGAAGCTCAGGGCCTGAGAGGAGATTGCAGGAACCTTTCCAGGAGTCAAAGTCAGAGGAAAATCCCAAAGTGTCTCGAGGCATTAATGGGTCCCATTGAGTGTCAACACAAAGCTCTCAAGGGACTCCTTAAGGTAAATAATTGAAGGCTAGGATTGCACAAACCTCTCTGACACTCCATGGCAAAACTGAGTACTTAAATTAACCTGAATACCTTGGAGCATTAATGAGCCCCACTGACAAAGGCTCTCAAGGGATGAGTTACAGCAGAGAATTGGAGCCATGATTGCACAAACCTCTCAGAGACTCCCAGGCAAAAGCAAAAGCCAACGTCCTTTGAAAAACCTGCAGTCCCTGGGAGCCCCCCCAGGGCCATTCCTGACCAAGGCTCCCCAGGGACTCCTTGCAGCAGATCCTTGAGGCCACTGGGGTGGGGGGGGGATGCTGCGGGCAGGACAAGGGGGTGACAGTGGCCAGCCTTGCTGGGGCTGTGCCAGGAGGCCCCAGGGCCTCAGGACAAGGTGTCTCCTCACAGCCCTTGCTGGCACAGAAGCTGCTGTGCCCCAGGGCACCAAGCCTTGCCTTCTCTTTGTCCCCACCTGTCATCACTGCCTCCAATTTCCTGCTCTCCCTGGGGCCTGGGGACACTTTCTCAGTCCTGTCCCTCCCTGGGATCCATTAACGCTCTCAGGAACTTTGGAGTTTGATTGTGACTTGGAGTTCTGGACAGGTTTCTGCAGCTCCCTCTCAGGGACTGATGTTCAGGGCTCAGCAGAGAGCCCCAGAGGGTCATTGCAGTGCTTGTGCTGTGTCTGTGCTGCTGAGCTGGACCGGGCTCCTGGCACAGAGGCAGCTCCTGGCAAGGGCAGCGCTGCAGAGAGACAGCTCTGGCCAGGAGCAGCTCCTGTGCACAGCCCAGCAGGGCTGGGGCACTGCCTGCAGCCAGCCCGGGCACAGCACAGAGGCACCGAGGGCTTAAACTCAGCCTGGCCTGGGAGCCCAGAGCAGAGCTCACTCAGGGCTCAGCAGAGCAGAAATCATCCCAGTGCTGGAAACAGTCATTGTCTGGCTGTGGGAAGAGAAGCTGCAGTTGCTGCAGGCATCTCCTGAAGCTGCCACATGCCACCGCTTTCAGGAGCTTCCAGGAGCAGTCTCAGAGCTGCTGCAGTTTGGGGGATGTGGCCCTAGGGCAGAGCTGGCTTTCCTGCTGCAGCATGCCAGGCACAGCCCAAGGCAGCTCCCGGTGCCAGGCTCTGCTGCAGGGCTGAGCAGCCGGGGCTGCAGCCAGGGCTGCCCAGGGCTGTCCTGCAGAGCAGGCTCCTGCAGCCCAGGCCGCTGTGCTGGGCCAGGGACTCTGCTGCCTGCCAGGGGCAGCTCTCAGCCGGCCCGGGGAGCGGCTGCCAGCGCTGGCGGAGAAGCTCTGGGGGGAAGGAGCCACCCTGAGCAGGGCAGCTGCTGCTGCTGCTGCTGCTGCTGAGAGGGGCTGTGTGGGGCAGAGCTGCTCCCTGCTCCACACCAGCCTGGGCACAGCTCTGCAGGACACTTCCCAAAAGAAGGGAAGCCAGGGATTGCTGTCAAGATCAGCAGCTTTCCTGAGACTCTTTTCAATTTCCTACTTGGAGCAAGGTTGGAAGGTTGGGTGATGACAAAAAGAGTTTTTCTTTTTATACATTTTTCATATATTCCTAGATCTGTAAATTACTATGATATAGTTCTATATCCATAATCCTTTATTAACTCTAGTACATTTCCAAGCCTTTCTCTTTAATTTTAGAACAATGAAATGACCATCTCAACACTTCCCTGAAATATTGTATAGTCTTATTGTCAGGAAGAGGACCTACAAGAAGAACATTTTGTTTTGCAAGCAGAATCTGAGCAGTCATAACATAAAGTGAGGTAAAGAAGCCCTTGGACCAAGTCCAATAGTTTGAGCCAGGAGTGGGTGACTGGGGCAACTGAATCTGCTATTGGATTTTCCTGTTAGATATCCTAATTAATCAACCTTATTCAATTGTTGAAATCAGGGCCTGGGTGTTCCCCATCACCATCAGGACACCTGGAAGCTTCCAATAAAGGTTTGTGTTTTACTTTACTCTTCTCTCACTGTTGCACGAGGTTTTTTTCTCTTTTGATTAGAGGCAAGAGGGGAATGAGAGAAGCAGAACAGGAGTTGCAATCAGATCCTCACAGAACACTGTGAGTTGAAAGGGACACACCAGCATCATCAAAGTCATGTTGGAACATTTGCTCCAACTCCAGATCTGCACCTTTGGGTGGTCAGTCTCTCTGCTGGGAGCCTCCTAAAGCTCCTTCAGCCCCTCCTCAGCCCATGCACAGCAGCAGCACCTCTGCAGGCCCAGCAGGGCTCTCCTGAGCTGCCCTTGCCCACCTGCACACAGAGCCTGCCCCAGCCAGGGCCCTGCACACAGGCAGGTTTCTGTAGGGCCGGGCCGAGGGCACACAGGGTGGGATGGGCTCTGTGAGCGCTGGCAGGGCCAAGGCAGCTGTCAGGAGGAAATGTCCAGGCCCAGGGAGATGCTGAGGGAAGGAGAGGGAGCTGAAGAGAGCAGTGCTGGGGGCACGAGGGCACTGTTGGTGTGTGGGAGGTGCCGTGCACAGCTGGGCACAGGAACAGTGTCCTGAGTGCCCGGCTGTCCCTGCCCTGCCCTCTCAGGCAGGCACAGCACCACAACATCTTCTCTTGTTTCTGCACTCCCCTGATACGGTCACTGTGATCTGGGGCTCCCAGGGAGGCTCTGGCATTTGCAGCAGCTGAGTCAGGCAGTGGCCTTGGGATTCCTGCCAGGCAGGGCTGTCCATGGCAATGGGGTGTCCAAGCTCCCCTGGCACCTGTGGGGCTGTGGGCCAAGCAGTCCATGGCAAAGGGGAATGAGCTGAGCCTCCCTCCCTGAGATCCCATCATGGGCACCCCCAGGGATCTCCTTGCTGTGTCCTCCCAAGCTCTGAGCTGCCCTCCTGCCTGCAAATCTGTGCCACAGCCTCTCACAGTGCCCTGAATGTCCCACGGGGAAGGGCAGAGATGCCTCAGCTGAGGAAATGCTGTTGGGTGTGCCAAAGGAGCCGTGGGTGTCCTTGGCAGAAGGGGGTGCTGAGACCTTGCTCAGCCACCTTCAGAGAGGGGGAGACATTCAGGGCTCCCTCTGCTCTGGGCAGGCTCTGCTTTATCCCAGGGTGACCTGGGAGTGTGACTGTGCTCTGATTGCAGCCAAAGGTGCAAACCCAGGGCACTTGGCAACAAGCCCATGCAGCCCCTCACCTTCCCCCAGCCACAGGGAATCCTTTGCCTCTCCCCTCTCTCAGCGGCAAACTCGGAGTGCAGCAGAAATGCTGGGGTTTTCTGACCTCAGAGAACCAGGAATGATGTGTGGGTAGGGAAAATATTCCCTCCATCTCCTCCCTGCTCTCCATGTCCTTTAGACCTGGGAGTGCAGCTGCTCAAATGCCTTTCGGCATTAGGAGCCATTCCACTGACAAATCCTGAAGATGCAGCCTTGTCCCTCTGCCACACGGCCACAAACCCAGGACAGTGGGGCAGGGATGGCTCCTGGAGAGCCCCCACGCACAGGCCTGGCTGCTCCTGGCACACTCAGACAGCACAGCTGGAGCTCAGGCAGGGCCCTGGCTGAAGGTTTTCCCAGAGCAGGAACAAGGGTAGGTGAGTCCCAGCGGGACAGTCTGCAGGGAATGGCCCAGCTTTGGCTCAGAGCAGCCTCTCCTGACTTGTCCCTGTCCTTTATCCATCAACAGGTGCCCATGGCCAGAGACAGCAAATGTCCAACAGCAGCTCCATCAGCCACTTCCTCCTGCTGCCCTTGGCAGGCACGCGGCAGCTGCAGCTCCTGCACTTCTGCCTCTTCCTGGGCATCTCCCTGGCTGCCCTCCTGGGCAACGGCCTCAGCAGCAGCGCCGGAGCCTGCGGCCACCACCTGCACGCCCCCATCTTCTTCTTCCTGCTCAGCCTGGCCCTCAGCCACCTGGGCTCCATCTGCACCACTGTCCCCAAAGCCGTGCACAATTCCCTCTGGGCCACCAGGACCATCTCCTACTCAGCATGTGCTGCACAGCTCTTGTTCTTTCTGTTCTTCATTGGAGCCGAGTATTCTCTCCTGACCATCGTGTGCTACCACTGCTCCGTGTCCATCTGCAAAGCCCTGCTCTACGGGACCCTCGTGGGCAGCAGAGCTTGTGCCCACATGGCAGCAGCTGCCTGGGCCAGTGCCTGTCTCACTGCTCTGCTGCACACGGCCAGTACATTTTCCCTGCCCTTGTGCCAGGGCAATGCCCTGGGCCAGTTCTTCTCTGAATTACCCCAGATCCTCAAGCTCTCCTGCTCTCACTCCAACCTCAGGGATCTTGGGCTTCTCACTCTTCCTGCTTGTTTAGGTTTTTGTTGTTTTGTGTTCATTGTTTTCCCCTACGTGCAAATCTTCATGGCTGTGCTGAGGATCCCCTCTGAGCAGGGATGGCACAAAGCCTTTTCCACGTCTCCCTCACCTGGCTGTGGTCTCCCTGTTTATCAGCACTATCATGTTTGCTACCTGAAGCCTCCCTCCATCTCCTCCCCATCCCTGGATCTGGCACTGTCAGTTCTGTACTCGGTGGTGCCCCCAGCCCTGAACCCCCTCATCTACAGCCTCAGGAACCAGGAGCTCAAGACTGCAGTGTGGACATTGATGACTGCATGGTTTCAGAAACATTAAACTGCTGGCCATTTTCTGCAAATCACTTGTAATAAAAGTAATCTTTGATAGTTCTTGTTGATTTGGTTGTGGGAGTTTTTTCTTTGTTTTAGTTTTTTCATGTTGTCCACAAAGAAAAGCCATGTTTGTGCCATTTCTCATTTTGTTTCTCTCCATCTTCACAGTGGCCACAGACTGTTTCAATGAGGAGCCATGCTCTCAGTGGCTTTCAAGGAATTAAAGGATATCCCTGGGAAGTTTTCGCCAGAGACCCCCCTCTTTTTTTCCCTTCTCTGGAGCTGCAGCAGCCATGTCTGTGTGCAGAGGTGGGGGCAGATCAGGGCTGGCACAGCAGCTCTGCTCCTGCTGGCCACACTATCCTGATCCAGGCCAGGTGCCATTGGCCTTCTTGGCCACCAGGGCACACTGCTGGCTCATGTCCAGCCTGCTGTCCATCAGTGCCCCCAGGTCCCTTTCTGCCTGGCGCTGTCCAGCCCCTCTGTCCCCAGCCTGTAGCGCTGCAGGGGTTGTTATGGCCAAAGTGCAGGATCTGGCACTTGGATTTGTTAAACCTCACATTGTTGGATTCAGTCCCCAGATCAACCTGTCCAGGTCCCTCTGCAGAGCCCTCCTACCCTCCAGCAGATCCACACTCTCCCCCACCCCAGTTTGGTGTCTACTGCAAAGATGTCCTTGGTTCCATGGGGTCCCTCAGTGTCACAATGGCCCTTGGTTCCATGAGACCCCACAGTGTAACAGTGATCTCCATGGTTCTACAAGGCCCCACAGAGTAACAATGGACTCCTTGGTTCCCTGGGGCTTCACAGTGTCACAATGCTCTCCTTGGTTCCACAGTGTAACAGTGGCCCCTTGGTTCCATGGGGCCCCAAAATGTGACAATGGCCCTTTGGTTCCATGGGGCTTCACAGTGTCACAATGTCCCCTTGATTCCATGGGGCGCCACAGTGTCACAATTGTTCCCTTAGGTCCATCAGTCCCTGCAGTGTCACAATGTCCCCTTGGTTACACAAGGCCTCGCAGTGTCACAATGGCCTCTGCGGTTCCACGAGGACCCAGAGTGTCACACTGGACTCCCTGGTTCCAGTTGGCCCCACAGTGTCACAATGGACCCCTGGCTCTGTGGGGCCGTGCAGTGTCACCATGGTCCTCTTAGTTCCCTGAGGCCCCGCAGTGTCACAATGGCCCCTCGTTTGCCCACAGTGTCCCAACCAGCACGGAATGACAGAATCCAATAGGTTGGAAAAGACCTTTGAGACCATCAAGTCCAACCAATGCCCTAATGCCACCTTGTCACCCAGACCATGCCACTAAGTGCCACTGGAGAGGGACAGTGACTCCATCACCTCCCTGGGCAGCCCATTCCCATTCCCAAGCACCCTTTCTGTGAAGAACTTCATCATGTCCAGCCTAAACCTGCGTGGTGCAGCTTAAGGCTGGGTCTTCTTGTCCTGTCACTGGCTGCCCAGGAGAAGAGCGCGACCCCCCCGTGGCTGCACCCTCCTGTCAGGGAGCTGTAGAGAGTGATGAGGTCTCTCCTGAGCCTCCTCTTCTCCAGGATAAACAACCCCAGCTCCCTCAGCTGTTCCTCACAGGACTTGTGCTCCAGACCCTTCACCACTCTTGTTGCCCTTCTCTGGACATGCCCCAGAGAAGGGACACACCCCCGCACCTTCTCTGGGCACAGCCCAGCATCTCAACATCCTTCTTAAACTGAGGGGCCCACAACTGGACACAGCACTCGAGGTGTGGCCTCACCAGTGCTGAGCACAGGGCAAAAATCTTGTGCATCCAGGCCTCCATTGTGACACAGTGCAACCACGGAAGAGCAGATGTGTCATCTGCAAATTTGCTGATGCTGGACTCAATCCCCTCATCCAGATCATCAATGAAGATATTGAAATCCACAGTGGCTGGGTCTGAGCCCTCAGCCATCCTGTAGGTGCTGTGTGATGGCACTCAAGGTGATCTGTTCCATAACCTTGCCAGGCACCGAGGTCAGGCTGACAGGCCTGGAGTTGCCCAGATCCTCCTTCCAGCCCTTCTTGGGGCTGGGCTGGACACCTCCAGGTCCCTGAGACCTCCCTGGTGTGTCAGGACTGATGAGAAATGATGGAGAGCAGCTTGGAGAGCTCATCCAGCAGCTCCCTCATCCCCCTAGGATGGATCCCATCTGGTCCCAGAGACACCTGGGAGCATCTGAGTGGCTCAGCAGGTGCCCAGCTGCTTCCTCCTGGACTACAGGGGCTCAGTTCTGCTTCCTGGCCCCATCTGCCAGCTCAGGAGAGCACTTGGACTGAGGACAACCTGTCTTATTGTTGAAAACTGAGGCAAAGAAGGACTTAAGTAGCTCAGCCTATTCCTCATCTTCAGTTACTGTATTCCTCTCTGCATCCAATAAAGAGTGGAGGTTCTTCTTGTGCCCCCTTTTGCTATTAATTTGTTTATAGAAACATTTTTATTATCCTTCACAGAAGTGGCTGGGTTAAGCTCTGATTGAGTTTTCACCTAATTTTCTTTCTGTATGACCTAACAACATCCTTAAACACTTGTTGAGTTGCCTGACCTTCTGTCCAAGGGTGATGCACCCTGTTTTTTGCCCTGATTTCCTGAAAAACCTCCATGCCCAGCCAGGCCACTCATTTTCTTTCCTAGCTCATCTTTTGGCACACAGGGACAGGTTGCTCCTGCACCTTCAGCATTTCTTTCTTGAAGTGTTTCCATCCTTTTGTGTTCCTCAAGGAACCAAGCAGACCATTGGGACACTATGGAACTTGATGGAACCATGGGTGCATTCTTACACAGGAGGGCCTCCTTGGAATCAAGGGCACCATTGTGACAAAGCAGGGCCTAATGGAACCATGGAGACTCATGGAACCTTGGCAACCATTGGGACACTATGGAACCTCATGGAATCCAAAAGACCATTACCAAACTCAAGGGTCTAACAAGGGTTTCTCTTGTGGCACTGTGGAACCTCGTGGAATCAAGGCAGCCATGTTACACTACAGAAACTCATGGAACCAAGGCACCATTGTGAGACTGCAGAACCAAGGAGACTCTTGTTGACATTACGAAAGCTCGTGGAACCCAAAGTTCATTGTGATGTGAAGGAAGCTCATGGAAGCAAGGATCCATGATGATTCTGTAGGGCCTCATGGAACAGAGGATCCATTGTGACACAGCAGGGCCTCCTGGAACCAAGGGTGCACTGAGGCAGAGCGGGGCCTTGTTGGAACCAAAGGAAGCCCTGCTAAAAGCAGGGTAACTCCTAGAACCAAGGAGTCCATTGTTACAGTATCAAACCTGTGGAACCAAGGGACCATTGTGACACATTGGGGCCGCATGGAACCAATTGTCCGTTATGACAATGTGGATCCCAGGAGACCATGGGGACACTACGGACCCTCATGGATCCAAATGGCCATTGTGACACTGAAAAACTCCATGGAACCCGGGGGCCTCTGTGACATAGCAGGGCCACAGGGAACCAAGGAGACCAGTGACATTTAGGAACTGTAAGAGTCTGGACGGAAATCCCTACCTGCCTCACGACCATCGACAGAAGCAGAGGCCGAAAACCCAGAGACCCTAAGAGGGGGAAAAGGACTTTTGCACAATGAGGTCCAGCCAGATCTTGGTGGGATGCCTGCCAGGTGCCTGGGTGTGCTGCAGAGCTGTGCTGCTGAGCTGTGCTGCAGAGGCGTGTTGGAACACGCCCGTGGGAACCGTGTCTGCCCGGCTACCGGGACGGAAAGAACCGATCTATATGTCCGGTACAGCTGCACCTGTACTCTAAAACAATGGGCCTTACTCCCCACCTGCTGGCTACTTGCCCCTCGTCTCTGGAGGGATTGCCTCATCTCTTGGTTACCTGCCCCCCCGCTTTTGAAAAGACTATAAAGAGACTCTCAAAAAGTGCCCCTACGAGATCTCCCTACGGACGAGACGAATCCATCGGATCCGGACAACGAGGATTTCGTCGTGCCGTAGTAGCTATGCCCCCCCTTTCCTCTCTCTTTCTTTCTTCTCTCTCTCTCTCCTCTATCGCATAAGCGTGTTGTTGGCACTCAATAAAGTGCTTTTGATTTTGATTTAAGCAAAAATACTTGTCCCTGTTTTCTTTTCACTCTGAGATTCAAAGTAACGAACCATCACGACCCCTGCTCCTACGAGCGGATCGTGACATCTCGGTGCCTGGCAAGGTCATGGAACAGATCACCTTGAGTGCCATCACACGGCACCTACAGGATGGCCGAGGGCTCAGACCCAGCCACTGTGGATTTCAATATCTTCATTGATGATCTGGATGAGGGGATTGAGTCCAGCATCAGCAAATTTGCAGATGACACATCTGCTCTTCCTTGGTTGCACTGTGTCACAATGGAGGCCTGGATGCACAAGATTTTTGCCTTGTGCTCAGCACTGGTGAGGCCACACCTCGAGTGCTGTGTCCAGTTGTGGGTCCCTCAGTTTAAGAAGGAGGTTGAGATGCTGGGCTGTGCCCAGAGAAGGTGCTGGGGTGTGTCCCTTCTCTGGGGCATGTCCAGAGAAGGGCAACAAGAGTGGTGAAGGGTCTGGAGCACAAGTCCTGTGAGGAACAGCTGAGGGAGCTGGGGTTGTTTATCCTGGAGAAGAGGAGGCTCAGGAGAGACCTCATCACTCTCTACAGCTCCCTGACAGGAGGGTGCAGCCACGTGGGGGTCGCGCTCTTCTCCTGGGCAGCCAGTGACAGGACAAGAAGACACAGCCTTAAGCTGCACCACGCAGGTTTAGGCTGGACATGATGAAGTTCTTCACAGAAAGGGTGCTTGGGAATGGGAATGGGCTGCCCAGGGAGGTGATGGAGTCACTGTCCCTCTCCAGTGGCACTTAGTGGCATGGTCTGGGTGACAAGGTGGCATTAGGGCATTGGTTGGACTTGATGGTCTCAAAGGTCCTTTCCAACCTATTGGATTCTGTCATTCTGTGCTGGTTGGGACACTGTGGGCAAACGAGGGGCCATTGTGACACTGCGGGGCCTCAGGGAACTAAGAGGACCATGGTGACACTGCACGGCCCCACAGAGCCAGGGGTCCATTGTGACACTGTGGGGCCAAATGGAACCAGGGAGTCCAGTGTGACACTCTGGGTCCTCGTGGAACCGCAGAGGCCATTGTGACACTGCGAGGCCTTGTGTAACCAAGGGGACATTGTGACACTGCAGGGACTGATGGACCTAAGGGAACAATTGTGACACTGTGGTGCCCCATGGAATCAAGGGGACATTGTGACACTGTGGTGCCCCAGAGAACCAAGGGGCCTTTGGGATACCAGGGGCCTCGTGGAACCAAAGGTGCACTGTGACACCGCAGGATCTTGTGCAGCCAGGCCTCCATTGTGACACGGTGCAACCAAGGAGAGCATTGTGGCACTCTGTGCCACACAGTGGCCTCATGTGACCAAGGGGACACTGTGACACTGTGGGACCTCAAGGAATCTAGGAGACCGTTGTGACACTGAGTGGCCTTGTGGAAACAAGGAGTCCATTGTGACACTGTGGGGGCTTGTGGAACCACAGAGACCATTGTGACAGTGCGGGACCTGATGGAACCATGGGGCCATTGTGACACTGTGAAGCCCCATGGAACCAAAGGCCCATTGTCACATTTTGGGGCTCCATGGAACCAAGGGGCCACTGTTACACTGTGGAACCAAGGAGAGCATTGTGACACTGTGAAGCCCCAGGGAACCAAGGAGTCCATTGTTACTCTGTGGGGCCTTGTAGAACCATGGAGATCACTGTTACACTGTGGGGTCTCATGGAACCAAGGGGCCATTGTGACACTGAGGGACCCCATGGAACCAAGGACATCTTTGCAGTAGACACCAAACTGGGGTGGGGGGGGTTGGAGTGTGGATCTGCTGGAGGGTAGGAGGGCTCTGCAGAGGGACCTGGACAGGTTGATGCGGGGACTGAATCCAACAATGTGAGGTTTAACAAATCCAAGTGCCAGGTCCTGCACTTTGGCCACAACAACCCCTGCAGCGCTACAGGCTGGGGACAGAGGGGCTGGACAGTGCCAGGCAGAAAGGGACCTGGGGGCACTGATGGACAGCAGGCTGGACATGAGCCAGCAGTGTGCCCTGGTGGCCAAGAAGGCCAATGGCACCTGGCCTGGATCAGGATAGTGTGGCCAGCAGGAGCAGAGCTGCTGTGCCAGCCCTGATCTGCCCCCACCTCTGCACACAGACATGGCTGCTGCAGCTCCAGAGAAGGGAAAAAAAGAGGGAAACTCTGGTGAAAACTTTCCAGGGAGATCCTTTAGTTCCTTGAAAGCCACTGAGAGCATGGCTCCTCATTGACACAGTCTGTGGCCACTGTGAAGATGGAGAGAAACAAAATGAGAAATGGCACAAACATGGCTTTTCTTTGTTGACAACATGAAAAAACTAAAACAAAGAAAAAACTCCCACAACCAAATCAACAAGAACTATCAAAGATTACTTTTATTACAAGTGATTTGCAGGAATTGGCCAGCAGTTTAATGTTTCTGAAACCATGCAGTCATCAATGTCCACACTGCAGCCTTGAGCTCCTGGTTCCTGAGGCTGTAGATGAGGGGGTTCAGGACTGGAGGCATCACCGAGTACAGAACTGACAGTGCCAGATCCAGGGATGGGGAGGAGATGGAGGGAGGCTTCAGGTAGCAAACATGATCGTGCCAATAAACAGGGAGACCACAGCCAGGTGAGGGAGACATGGAAAAGGCTTTGTGCCATCCCTGCTCAGAGGGGATCCTCAGCACAGCCATGAAGATTTGCACGTAGGAGAAAACAATGAACACAAAACAACAAAAACCTAAACAGGCAGGAACAGTGAGAAGCCCAAGATCCCTGAGGTTGGAGTGAGAGCAGGAGAGCTTGAGGATCTGGGGTAATTCAGAGAAGAACTGGCCCAGGGCATTGCCCTGGCACAAGGGCAGGGAAAATGTACTGGCCGTGTGCAGCAGAGCAGTGAGAAAGGCACTGGCCCAGGCAGCTGCTGCCATGTGGGCACAAGCTCTGCTGCCCACGAGGGTCCCGTAGTGCAGGGCTTTGCAGATGGACACGGAGCAGTGGTAGCACACGATGGTCAGGAGAGAATACTCGGCTCCAATGAAGAACAGAAAGAACAAGAGCTGTGCAGCACATGCTGAGTAGGAGATGTGCCTGGTGGCCCAGAGGGAATTGTGCATGGCTTTGGGGACAGTGGTGCAGATGGAGCCCAGGTGGCTGAGGGCCAGGCTGAGCAGGAAGAAGAAGATGGGGGTGTGCAGGTGGTGGCCGCAGGCTCCGGCGCTGCTGCTGAGGCCGTTGCCCAGGAGGGCAGCCAGGGAGATGCCCAGGAAGAGGCAGAAGTGCAGGAGCTGCAGCTGCCGCGTGCCTGCCAAGGGCAGCAGGAGGAAGTGGCTGATGGAGCTGCTGTTGGACATTTGCTGTCTCTGGCCATGGGCACCTGTTGATGGATAAAGGACAGGGACAAGTCAGGAGAGGCTGCTCTGAGCCAAAGCTGGGCCATTCCCTGCAGACTGTCCCGCTGGGACTCACCCACCCTTGTTCCTGCTCTGGGAAAACCTTCAGCCAGGGCCCTGCCTGAGCTCCAGCTGTGCTGTCTGAGTGTGCCAGGAGCAGCCAGGCCTGTGCGTGGGGGCTCTCCAGGAGCCATCCCTGCCCCACTGTCCTGGGTTTGTGGCCGTGTGGCAGTGGGACAAGGCTGCATCTTCAGGATTTGTCAGTGGAATGGCTCCTAATGCAGAAAGGCATTTGAGCAGCTGCACTCCCAGGTCTAAAGGACATGGAGAGCAGGGAGGAGATGGAGGGAATATTTTCCCTACCCACACATCATTCCTGGTTCTGTGAGGTCAGAAATCCCCAGCATTTCTGCTGCACTCCGAGTTTGCCGCTGAGAGAGGGGAGAGGCAAAGGATTCCCTGTGGCTGAGGGAAGGTGAGGGGCTGCATGGGCTTGTTCCCAAGTGCCCTGGGTTTGCACCTTTGGCTGCAATCAGAGCACAATCACACTCCCAGGTCACCCTGGGATAAAGCAGAGCCTGCCCAGAGCAGAGGGAGCCCTGAATGTCTCCCCCTCTCTGAAGGTGTCTGAGCAAGGTCTCAGCACCCCCTTCTGCCAAGGACACTCACGGCTCCCTTGGCAAACCCAACAGCATTTCCTCAGCTGAGGCATCTCTGCCCTTCCCCGTGGGACATTCAGGGAACTGCGAGAGGCTGTGGCACAGATTTGCAGCCAGGAGGGCAGCTCAGAGCTTGGGAGGACACAGCAAGGAGATCCCTGGGGGTGCCCATGATGGGATCTCAGGGAGGGAGGCTCAGCTCATTCCCCTTTGCCATGGACTGCTTTGCCCACAGCCCCACAGGTGCCAGGGAAGCTTGGACACCCCATTGCCATGGACAGCCCTGCCTGGCAGGAATCCCAAGGCCACTGCCTGACTCAGCTGCTGCAAATGCCAGAGCCTCCCTGAGAGCCCCAGATCACAGTGACAGTATCAGGGGAGTGCAGAAAGAAGAGAAGATGTTGTGGTGCTGTGCCTGCCTGAGAGGGCAGGGCAGGGACAGCCGGGCACTCAGGACACTGTTCCTGTGCCCAGCTGTGCACGGCACCTCCCACACACCAACAGTGCCCTCGTGCCCCCAGCACTGCTCTCTTCAGCTCCCTCTCCTTCCCTCAGCATCTCCCTGGGCCTGGACATTTCCTCCTGACAGCTGCCTTGTCCCTGCCAGCGCTCACAGAGCCCATCCCACCCTGTGTGCCCTCGGCCCGGCCCTACAGAAACCTGCCTGTGTGCAGGGCCCTGGCTGGGGCAGGCTCTGTGTGCAGGTGGGCAAGGGCAGCTCAGGAGAGCCCTGCTGGGCCTGCAGAGGTGCTGCTGCTGCTGTGCATGGGCTGAGGAGGGGCTGAAGGAGCTTTAGGAGGCTCCCAGCAGAGAGACTGACCACCCAAAGGTGCAGATCTGGAGTTGGAGCAAATGTTCCAACATGACTTTGATGATCCTGGTGTGTCCCTTTCAACTCACAATGTTCTGTGAGGATCTGATTGCAACTCCTGTTCTGCTTCTCTCATTCCCCTCTTGCCTCTAATCAAAAGAGAAAAAAACCTCTTGCAATACTGATAGAAGAGTAAAGTAAAACACAAACCTTTATTGGAAGCTTCCAGGTGTCCTGATGGTGATGGGGAACACCCAGGCCCTGATTTCAACCATTGAATAAGGTTGATTAATTAGGATATCTAACAGGAAAATCCAATAGCAGATTCAGTTGCCCCAGGAACCCACTCCTGGCTCAAACTATTGGACTTGGTCCAAGGGCTTCTTTACCCCACTTTATGTTATGACTGCTCAGATTCTGCTTGCAAAACAAAATGTTCTTCTTGTAGGTCCTCTTCCAGACAATGAGACTATACAATATTTCAGGAAAGTGTTGAGATGGTCATTTCATTGTTCTAAAATTGAAGAGAAAGGGTTGGGAATGTACTAGAGTTAATGAAGGATTATAGTTATAGAAATATATCATAGTAATTTACAGAGCTAGGAATATATGAAAAATGTATAAAAAGAAAAACTCTTTTTGTCATCCCCCAACTTTCCGACCTTGCTCCAAGTAGGAAATTGAAAAGAGTCTGAGGAAAGCTGCTGATCTTGACAGCAATCCCTGGCTTCCCTTCTTTTGGGAAGTGTCCTGCAGAGCTGTGCCCAGGCTGGTGTGGAGCAGGGAGCAGCCCTGCCCCACACAGCCCCTCTCAGCAGCAGCAGCAGCAGGTGCCCTGCTCAGGGTGGCTCCTTCCCCCCAGAGCTTCTCCGCCAGCGCTGGCAGCAGCTCCCCGGGCCGGCTGAGAGCTGCCCCTGGCAGGCAGCAGAGTCCCTGGCCCAGCACAGCGGCCTGGGCTGCAGGAGCCTGCTCTGCAGGACAGCCCTGGGCAGCCCTGGCTGCAGCCCCGGCTGCTCAGCCCTGCAGCAGAGCCTGGCACAGGGAGCTGCCTTGGGCTGTGCCTGGCATGCTGCAGCAGGAAACCCAGCTCTGCCCTAGGGCCACATCCCCCAAACTGCAGCAGCTCTGAGACTGCTCCTGGAAGCTCCTGAAAGCTGTGGCATGTGGCAGCTTCAGGAGATGCCTGCAGCAACTGCAGCTTCTCTTCCCACAGCCAGACAATGACTGTTTCCAGCACTGGGATGATTTCTGCTCTGCTGAGCCCTGAGTGAGCTCTGCTCTGTGCTCCCAGGCCAGGCTGAGTTTAAGCCCTCGGTGCCTCTGTGCTGTGCCCGGGCTGGCTGCAGGCAGTGCCCCAGCCCTGCTGGGCTGTGCACAGGAGCTGCTCCTGGCCAGAGCTGTCTCTCTGCAGCGCTGCCCTTGCCAGGAGCTGCCTCTGTGCCAGGAGCCCGGCCCAGCTCAGCAGCACAGACACAGCACAAGCACTGCAATGACCCTCTGGGGCTCTCTGCTGAGCCCTGAACATCAGTCCCTGAGAGGGAGCTGGAGAAACCTGTCCAGAACTCCAAGTCACAATCAAACTCCAAAGTTCCTGAGAGCGTTAATGGGTCCCAGTGAGGGACAGGACTGAGAAAGTGTCCCCAGGCCCCAGGGAGAGCAGGAAATTGGAGGCAGTGATGACAGGTGGGGACAAAGAGAAGCCAAGGCTTGGTGCCCTGGGGCACAGCAGCATCTGTGCCAGCAAGGGCTGTGAGGAGACACCTTGTCCTGAGGCCCTGGGGCCTCCTGGCACAGCCCCAGCAAGGCTGGCCACTGTCACCCCCTTGTCCTGCCCTCAGCATCCCCCCCACACCCCAGTGGCCTCAAGGATCTGCTGCAAGGAGTCCCTGGGGAGCCTTGGTCAGGAATGGCCCTGGGGGGGCTCCCAGGGACTGCAGGTTTTTCAAAGGACTTTGGCTTTTGCTTTTGCCTGGGAGTCTCTGACAGGTTTGTGCAATCATGGCTCCAACTGCCCAATTACTCAGGATGCCAGGATGAAATGACACAATTCCATCTGGGACACCCTTAGCTGTGAGGCTAAGAAGGAGAATTGGACTGTTTTCCAGAACCACACCTTAGGGATGAGGACAATGAATTATTTAAACTGGATTTAATCTTTGTTAAAGAGGAGAAGGCATTCATGGTGGATGTGACAGCCAGGTGGCCTGGGAGGAGCACAGGGCTCCCCAGGAAAGCATCTCCCCAGCAGAGCCCCCAAAGGTGCCCACGCTGCAGCCCCTGCAGACGGGTGAGTGAGGGGCCCTGTTGGTTTTGTACCTACAGGGCTCAGTACAAATGCCAGAGATCAGTGTGGCCTTGTGCTAACTCCCTACGTCTGTCACTAAGAAGTCGCGTTCCACCTAAGATGTCCTTGGTTCCTTGCATCAGTGATTCATATGTACGAGCTGCTGTCTTAGATTTGAGAAGGAGGGCTGGCTGTCAGAAGAAAGAATGGTAAGAGAAGGACATCAATACTTGATATTTGAGATACTCTCAAGGAGAAAAGACTCATCAGAAGAACACCTGGAACCATATCCAAACAAGGCCATGGAAATAATTAGCATAGATGCATGGATTCAAAAGAGTGATGACTAAGTATTAGTTTCAGGAATATAAACCTTGGTCTCAGCATGCACGCTTTGAGGAGAAGTCCCCATGCATCCAGCACTGCTAATAAAGGAATGTCAGCTCTCTAACCTCTCCAACTATTTGGACAGTTTATTTCCCGGGTTTTGGTGACAGTGGATGCTGCACCTTTCCTGTCCATCTGCCAGCACCTTCCTCAGCCCGGGGCACTGGGGCTTTCCCCTCCACGCCGTGCTCCAGCACGGCAGCTCCTCTGCTGGGCACCCTCCAGCCACGAGCTGCATGGGAAGGCTGGGCCAGGGGAACGAGCACAGGGCTGGGCAGAGGGCAGATCTTCCCCTGCTCTCCCCTGTCACCAGAGCCTCTGCAGCCCTCCCTTCTCTCCCCTTGGTTAGATGCCAGCTGCTCACCTGTGTATGCAGAGGAACAGGAAGCCATGGAATTGAAAAACTCCAAAGGAACTGAAACACCTGCACGGGGCAGCACAGATTTGGGCTTGTGACCTCAGCTCAGATGTGGTGACCCTCTGGATTTGAGCATATCAGTCACGGGAGGGAAAGGAGCTAATGAGGATTCCCTCAGGAACAGGAAGCCAAGGGGGAAGAGCCCAGAGCTGAACCCCCACCCCACCTATACTTAACCTGGAAAAGGAACATACAGTACTTAGATGTGTTCAAAAAATAGACAAATGCCTCGTCATCTAATTAGTGATGCTCACAAATGGATGAAAGAGATTCCCTCTGTCCCTACCTACTATCCAGCAAACTATGAGAGCATAGTTACTAACGGGGCCTTGCCATGGAAGTTGCACTGCTCCCACCAGACACCCTCGCACTCACTGAGTCGACTTCTGCCCCAGTGTGAGAGAGGTGGGAACAGATACCCCTTGATGGGCTTTGATGAGGCTGACACTTGGTCTGAAAGCCTCACAGAGGTTGACTTAAAAACAGTCAAAATCTACCCGTGAGAAAACTCCGTGACAACCTGCAGCCACAATGAAAGCCACCTTGACAGCCAAGAAGATAATCAAAGTAGATGTTCTTCACACAAGAGAAGATGTTTCTGCTGTGGAACATCAAGAGTGTACCAGAAGGAACTTGATTACAATATGGAACTAATTGCTTCTATAGCTAATTGGATTGCTCTTTCAATGGTCCTTGTGTTGCAGACAGCCCTGTCATTGTTTGCTAAGCAGCCAATCAGAACAAACCACAGTAGCTGAGAAAAAGCTATAAAACTACTAACAGAGAATAATAAAAAACTTTTCTGTCCTTGGATTATGAGCGTGTCGTGTGTCCGTCTCTACTGCGACACCCCTTCCCATCATTTGGACTCGCCACCCAGCAACAGCTTCACTAAAAGGTGAAATCAATGTTTTGGTAGCACCTTTAAGGACCTCACTACCCAGAGCCTGCTCCATGGGCATTAGATCAACACAGCTCAACAGTAGCTGAGCGTCTGCTGCTGACTTAGACCACCCTCAACTGGACTGACTAAACCTACAAATGTGCACAATGGTGCAGTCCATACGATTATTCCATGTATGAACGGCCACATCAACTGATCCTTCAGATTTGAAGGAAGTCCTGGCCATACATTTTACACCTGCACCCTCTACACTGCTGCAAGAGAAGGCTGATTTAGTGAGGTTGGAGTTTTGTAACTCTTGGGTACAGACTGATGAGAGTTTCCATCTTTACACCCAGTGGGAAGGGTTGGCCAGATAGCCCGAGCTGGATGAGGATCTAACAACTAGACCTGCCTCAAGGAGGAATAGCATTTACAGACAGAAGTGAGCAAAGCAGCCAGGACAGGCCACCTATGTTCAACCCTTCATCAGGACCAAATTGTACCCGATCTGACCAAGGTGCATGGGCCACCTACACTTAACCCAGGAAGAGACATACATATAAAAATATATGAAGAAATATCTACCAAATAGCCAAATGCCTCATCATCTCATTAGTCATGCACATGAATGGATGGATGAGATTCCCACTGTCCCTACTATCCAGTGAAACCAAAGCTCAGGGAACAGGCTTGGTGGACTCAGTGGGGAAAGAAGACCCTGTAGAGCCTGGTGTACAGTCAGCAGCCACTGTGGGGTGATCCCCTGTTGGAATCCAGGCCATCGCTGAAATACCACTACTGCCATTGTTTTGGTGAGCAGACCTGGCCTGACCGGGAGAGGAGGGAAGGCCTCCCATGGCAGCAGCAGGCAGACCATGGCTGAGACCCCAGGGAGTAGACCTGGCCTTCCCTGACCAGATTTGGCATGCTGGGGACAGGGGGTACACCTGGTCCCCTGTCCCACTGGGGTGACGTGACCTCCCATCCCAATGGAGGGCAGACCTGCTGCCCGTGACCGGACTTGGCCAGGGGGGGACACGAGTGTTTCCCAGGCCTGGGTTCTGGTGCTGTCCCTGCCCACCCAGTGCCTGAGCGGCTCCAAGCCAGCCCTGCCACACGTTCCTCCCCAGCCTTACCTCCCTGAACCACCACCCCCCACTCCAGTCCATGCTGACATCAGACTTGTCTCCAGCCTGCTCAAAAGTCCAGATCACACACAGGCACAGGCCATCCACTGGGACATTCCAGAGCTCTTGCATCTTCCAACGACTTGGCAGGTCACACGCAGTCACCAGTGTCCATGAGGACAACACAGGGCTCTCTACATCTTAAGGAGCCCATTTGGCACAGGCACTCACTCAGCTTCTAGGGTGACATCCCAGTGCTCTCCATGATCCTAAACAACACTGAGGTCATGGGCAATCCCAGGGGATCCATGGGGACATCCCAGGAGTCTCCCATTTGCCAAACCACACTGACCTCACAGGCTGTCACAGGCTCTCAATGGCAACATCACAAGTGTCTCTAGGCTGCTAAGCAGCTGCCATGTCACAGGCACTCACACGGCTTCCACGCTGACATCCTAGAAGTCTCCATGATGGGAAAAAGTTGTCTTGTCCCAGGCACTCCCAGCAGCTCTATGGTGACATTGCCAGGCTGTTGAAGGCTGCAAAAGAACCATGAGGTCCCACGCTGTTACAGGGACTCCACAGGGACATGCCAGGGCTCTCCAGGCTGCTAAAGAAGGGCTTTGTCACAGGCACTCCCAGGGCTTCCACTGTGACATGCCAGCGGCTGCTGTGCTCCTAAAGACCAGTGAGATCCCAGGCAATGGCAGCAGCTCTGGGCTGACATGCCATGTGTCTCTAGGCTGCTCAAGAACTCTGATGGCACCAGCAGGGACAACAGTTCCATGGGGACATCCCAGCTTTCTCTAAACTGCTCAAGAGCACTCAGGTCACAGACCCTGCCAAGGATCCCACCCTCACATCCCAGAGAGAGTCAGGTTTTTCAAGAGCCCCAAGCTCACCTGCATGAGCCTCACACGCCTTCCATGGTGACATCGCAGGGCTCTCCGGGGCTTCCAAGGAGCCAGGAGGTCACTGGCAGTGACAGGCGCTCCATGCTCACATCCTAGAAGACTCTGGGCTGCCAAAGACAGGTCAGGAGCAGTCACACGGTGACATCTCAAGCCTCTTTAATCATCCTCCTCTCTCCCTCACCCTCGCCACCGCCACTGCCCCTCCCCTGCGCCTCACCGCGCCCCACGGCTCCCGGGGAGGGAAGGAGGGAGTCTCTGGGAGCCGCCGCACTTCCTGCCCCCCGCCCTGTGCCCGCACAGGCAGCAGCGGCATCTCTCGAAGGCCGGGGCCCGGCTCTCCAAAGCCGCCGTGCCCCTGCCCCGCCTCCCGCCTTCATTGCTGCCTCACTCCCTCGCCCCGCTGCGCTCCTGCTCGGCCCCGCCGCGGGCTGAAGAAGAAGCGGCGCCGCCGTGCGACAAACGCCAGCAAGGCAAAAGACTCCAAGCGACGCACCCAGAAATGTCCTTGGCAAAGAGACCCCGCGCGTGGCCCGGCAGCGCCCGCAGCCCGTGGCCAGCCTCAGCCGTGCCCGGCTCCCCCTGCTCGCCGAACGCGCTCGCTGCCCCCGCGCAGCCTCCTCCTCTCCCGGCCCCGCCGCCGCCACCCGCGCCTGAGGGCCCCGGGCGGCGGCGGGAAAAGTCTTTCCCGTGATGCTCCGCGCCACCGCCGGGCCCGAGCGGGGAGGGCGGGGCGGCCTCGGCCGCGCGCGGGCCCTGAAAGGCGGCGCGGGCAGCGAGGGCAAAACTGAGGCCAAACAAGAAATGCTGAATGTTAAACACGAGCTCCGGGCTCCTGGTAAAATTTAAAGGGTTAATAAAAGGACAAGAAGGGACAAGGTATAGGGTAAAAGGTTACAACGTCCAGGTGACGCCGGGAACCCTTGGCACGGAGGCAAGAGCACGCCTGACATGGTGAGAGACTCTCTTTCTATACTTTTCTTATTGCATCAGCCTGTTCCATATTCATAGACAAGTATACATATTCAAACTTTTCTCCAAGCTATTTTACATTTCCCAAGTACTCGTTAGCATGGCTCCTCCTTGGGTCCGCCTTTTTAGAGCATGCGGAGTTTCTTTGGAGACTCCAAGATCTTCTTTTGTCCATGGGTGTCCAGCAGATGGTTATTGTCGATAGAGATGTCCAGCAGATGGTTATTGTCGATAGAGATGTCCTGGGGCAGGAGCCTGTTACACCCATGCTTATCCAACTAAGCAGGTGCTTTAATTCTTTTAAGCTAGGTCCATGTTAACACAGCTACATTAGCCACTCCATCTAAGCTAGAACAAAAAGGCATTAAAGCATTTAAAAGTTATTATATTTCTATAACAAAAGCCACCTCCTCAAGGAACAACATCATACACACAGCATTCATTATTTGTGAAAAGCCAACACTATAATATGCATTTATAACAGCAGTAACCCACTCCTGGGTCAAACTATTGGAGTTGGTCCAAGGGCTTCCTTACCCCACTTTATGTTATGTTTGAGGGTTCCTCCTGCACAAATCCATCTTCAGAAGTCACCAAGTGTATGATGACTGCAAAAAGCTCTTAAACACTGTGCTGGTTTTAAGTGGTGGGATATTTTGGGAGTCCTTGATGGTCTCAGTCCTTGCAGCTGCCCATTGTCCTGGTGCCATTGAGCCCATGCTGGCCCATTAGCAGAGATGATCCCCCCAGGCTGGGTGGGACTGTGCTGGTGCTTCCCTGGAGAGAGTTATCACAGCTGAGTCATTGATGTGAAGGAAAAGAAACACTGCCCTGCCTCCCAGGGTTTGCCTCTCCTTCCTTATCTCTTTTAACACTCAGCTGTCACCTGAGGGGTCTGGGGAGAACTGGGCAGCTCCTGCAAACGACCCATCATGAACAGCTCATCAGGAATGAGATAAGGGGAGTAGAATGCACAGCTGGGTTACACCCACAGAGTGCTAAACTGGCGCCCTGCTCCTGTCACCAGCACAGGCTGGCAGGGAAATGTCATTGTAAGAGCTGGCTGCACTTGGCTTTCAGCCAAGTCACCCATGGGCAGGCTCTCCTCCCACCCCAATCATTTCATGATTCTGTCAGGGACTCGCTTCTCTTTCCTTCTTCCCTCTGCTTCCAGCTGGGAATGTGCTGGAAAAAGTCCAGCAAAGCCACCTTTGCACTCTGCTCTGGGAGCCCCCACGGCTGCTGGACCTTGTGCCCTGGCCCTGCACAGCTCCCTTGGGAGGCACGGCAGGACCAGCCTCGGGAATGCCCCTCTGGGATCCATGGCACACACTCCAAGGCTCTGGAATGCCAGTTCCCAGCAAGGAAAAGATGTTCCTGCCCTCGAAGGCAAAGCTCTCAAGATGGGGCCAAAAGTCAATTGCAGCAAGATCTTACAGGGACATTTCAGTGCCAGCCTCCAGAGCTTCATCCATGGTAGTTTTAGCTCCTGGATTGGGAATTAAATGAGGGGAGGATCTTTGGTGGGAGCTGTCCTGTGTCAGGAGAGGCGCTGAGATGGAAAGAGAGCAGCCAAAGAAAGGCAGGGGAGAAAGGAGGACACAAACACAATCAGCTGAGAAGGTGGCACTCTGAAAACAGACCTGGAACTGACTGAAAATGAATGGGACAGAAATCAATCCTTCTGAAACTTTCATTTCCTGTCAAAATACACTTTCCTCCCTTTCTCACAAACCTCCTCCTGATGTCATTCCGCAGGGCTTTCAGAAAGTGCTTTGTTCTGAGTGGATGTTCCAGGCTGCAGACACAAGGAAAGAGGGAATGGGGATTGTCCTGCTCCTGGTGAGTTTGACATCCTCAGGGGAGGAGATGAGGCGGCACCAGAAGAAAAGGGCAGCTGGGCTTCACCCTTACATAAAAACGGACATTTTGTAGCAAAAAGACCCATTTTGGAGAAAACCATTAAATTTTGGGATGAAAAAGTCAATTTGGAGTGAATTTCAGATTCTTGGGGTGAAAAAAATGAGATTTTGGAGCTAAAGTGAGGATTTTGGTGTTGACTTGTGCAGTTTGGAGTCAAAATGGGATAATTTGGGGGGAAATAGGAAATTTTGGGGGAAAGTGGGGATATCAGTGAAAACTGGGAATTTTAGGATTCAAATGAGCGATTTTGGGGATGAAAATAGGGCATTTGGGATTGAAATGGATAGGAAGCAGGGTTGGGGGGTGAGATCTGTCCATGTCTCTGTGGCTGCTCCCACAGGGGTGTGATGGCTGATCCCAGACCCCCAAGGGTCACAGTCAGGGCTGCCTTCACGGAATGCTTGCCTGGTATTGAGGGGCAGCGTGGGAGCCCCTGGATCTTGGAGCACCCAGCTGCCCCCCATGTTTGGAGGTGCCTGAGGAGGGCTGGGACCATGCCAGGGACATCCTGCAATGACATCTCAGCTGTCCCACCCTGCATGCGCTCAGTGCCAAAGCTAACCCTGATCCTGATCTCAATCTCACTCTACATTTAGACGCACTCACAGTCCCATATTTAATCTCATGCCAGCCCCAGACTTGTCTGGCCCCAGACCCAATCCCAACACCAGCCCTTAAGCCAATCCCATGTTTAGCCTTAACCTCAATCCCAGCTCTAAAGCAAATCTCAGCTCTAACTCCAACCCCAGCCCCAATTCCAACCTCTTCCTAAATCCTCATTCCCAACCCAAACCCCACATTTATCCCTTCCGGGGGACTGGAGGCGTCTCTGTCCCTCTCACCCCGATGATGTCTGGGTGGAGTCACACCAGGGGTGAGAGGGATAGAGACCCCCCCCTGGCCTCCCCAGGTGTGAGAAGGTCAGAGAGCCCCCCCAGCCTCCAAGCATACTCAGTGGTGAGAGGGACACAGAGCCCCTGATCCCCAGCCCTGCACAAGCATTCCCTGAGGCGAGAGGGATTGAGACCCCCCAAGCATCCCCCAGGGAGAGGGGGACAGGGACTCCCCTGAGCATCCCCTGGGGTGAGAGGGACAGAGACCCCTGAGCATCCCCTGGGGTGAGAATGATGGAGACCTCCCAGGGAATGGCCTGGGGCAAGAGGGACAGGGACAACTCCTGGGGAATGGCCTGGGGTGAGAGGGACAGGAACAAACCCTTGGGGATGGCCTGAGGTGAGAGGGACAAGGACAACCCCTGGGGAATGCCCTGGAGTGAGAGGGTCAGGGACAACCACTCAGGTATGCCCTGGAGTTAGAGGGACAAGGATAAACCCTTGGGAATGGCCTGGATTTAGAGGGACAGGGAAACTCCCGGGGGAATGCCCTGGACTGAGAAGGACAGGGACACCCCCTTGGGAGTGCCCTGAGGTGAGAGGGACAGGGACAACCCCTCCAAAGACCCTCCCAAGACTCCCCCAGGGCAAAAGGCAGGGAGACCCCCCGAGCATCCCTTGGGCAGGAGACAAAATAAACTTGGCAGAAATCAAATCTAACTCTACATAAAAAGCTTTGAGCAATATTTGCTCTTCCTACAAGTCACTTGTGATGAAAACACAGACAAATCCCAGACATTAATACAGGCATTAAACTGACAATACAAGCAATTATGGTGGCAGTTCACAGTTTCATCAGTTCCCACACAGCTCCAGCTCAGCTGCTGGCGGGTTCCAATAATGGAAAAATGAAAATTTTACAACATCCAATTATTAAAAGGAAGGGAAAACCCTGAGTAGCTCTCACAAAGGTGATAGGCACAAAGAGATAAATGATTCTGACATCTGGCAAAGCCTTCCAGGCTGTGAATTTGGGAGTGCTTTAGCTCCTTGTGCTGGGCTTCTTGGAGGATGTTCAGCAGCCTTGTGCTCCTCACCCTGGGGCAATGAATGACCCTTGTCAGTCCCACTGGTAACATTTGCTCTCTTTACTCCAGTGATTTTTACAAATTTTTCAAGGAGGGACAAGAAAATATTTTCTTCAGACTGCCCACCCACAACAGCCATTTCCCCCACAAGTTCTCTCACACCCTTCTCAGAGGAAGCTGTGTCCAAGTTTCCAAGGGCTCCTCCAGAAAGAAGCACAACCTCCCCAGGGGAGGAACAGTGCTGTCAAAGGTACTTGGATTCAGGGAACAGAGCCCTGCACCCACTGTGCCAAAATATTGTCACAGTCTGGTTATTAAAATTATTAGAGGGACATCTCTGCCCCAATTAAGGTGCTAACAAGACCAAATCCAAAGTAATTGGTGTGGATTTTATTGATCAGTAAATGTGAGGTAGAGAGAGAGATGGAAAGAAAGAGAAAAGAGGGGAAGAGCAAGAGAGTGACAAGGACAGAGACCTCTCCTGGGGAGGGGCAGATGTGACACTGTCCCCTGTGTGTGTCTGGCCTTCACGGGGTGGGGGTTTCACACCTGAGCCAGTCTGGGTAAGGGGGGTGGTGTTCACTCCTCCTGAACAAGGGTTACCCCACAGTCTTAGGTTACCAAAAGTATGTATTCCATCACCATCTTTAGAAGTTGTTAGAAACAGGTGGGGCAGTGTTCTTTATCTCTTCCATGAGTCATCCCTGATAACTCCCTGCAGGGACAATCTTCTGCTAATGGCCCATCAAACCTCACTGCATGACTCATACAATGACATCATCCCATTGTGAGATGCTCCAGCCAGGGGGAGGAACCAAGCATTCCTACCTGGATATAAGGTGAGGTTTGCAACACCATGGGCAGCACTATCCACTGGATTCCCAGAGGACAAGAGCTCCATAATCACCACTGGACCTCCAG